>JBBPUC010000015.1:0-139786 GCA_038094375.1 Tubosaeta aff. heterosetosa
AGACTGAGAATTTAATTGTATCAGCCGGAGGACGGCATAACTCTTCTATAATCGCCCCTGTTAGGATCTTGGGTCGAAAAACGGGCACTTTAGCATTCACAGCGTCGCTTCGTCGAAGGAGCCGCAATGCGCTACCTGAGATTATCCTTGAAGAACGTTCTCGTGAGTTGCGAGGATGACAGCTGGTCGAATAATTCCGTACCTTGATCCCACAGAGTCAGATCCGTGAGACGCCCTTGATTTCTGTCATGGAATGTCGAGGCGCATAACGTGCAAAGACTAGTTCCTGCACGTGACTAACTTAAACGCCATCACGTGACAAAGCGAACTTGTTGCCTACGCGGTAGTGAACAACCTTGAAAATATACAGCTAGCGCGTAGAAATGAGGACGATAGTGTTCGACGACAACGGCACTGAGTGGTCTGTGGAAATTCTCGATGGCGACTGTGTCCGTGCACCACCGAAGCCAGACGGACAAACACCCCGACCTCAAACAATGGCACTGCCAAGAAGTACGTGTTGCTCGGAAGGTCATGCTTCGTTCGTCTGTTATCAACCAGGCGTCGTACCTCTACAGAGCTCAAACATTCTTCTTGAACGACTTTTCAACAAATGTCGTAGCCTCTGCAGCTCAATCAAGTCAAAAAACAGTGAAACGCGCTCCAGACAGGGCCGAACGCCGAATGCCCTCGTGCATACTTCCATCGGAGCTGCTACTGGGTGAAGGAGACCATTCAACTCTGGCCGAGACGCGTCAACTGAGACTATGCCCCACGAATGATGCTCAGTAAGTACACGACCCATAAAAGGAACAAAAATTGATCCTTCGAACCAAGCCGGCGGGGTAATGATAATTGTGAACAGGTTCAGTTTCAAAAGACACACTATCACACCAAGTCTCGTGAACCCGTACAGCTTACAAGGGATGCATCATCGAGTTCGGTCAGTTCAGGCAAGGTCGATGAGACGCTTCCCGTATACTCCTTCATGGAATATATAAACGCCCCGACCGTGGCGTATGTCAAGTCTGAAAGGGAGGCAAACAATCTCGTACAGACTTTACAAGGGTGAGGCACCGTTTCACACCTGGCATTCCGGCTGAGCTTTCGTAGCCCTCTGGGTTTCGACCTTGAGTGGCGTGTCATGTGGCAGCCAGGCGCACAAGAAAGGCGGACAGCCCTCGTACAGCTGTGTGACTCCCATACCATCTTGCTCATTCAAGTCAGTGCTATGAAAAGTGGGTGTTTTAGTTTCATCTGCATCGCTCGTTTTACAACACTTGGTATCAGGATTCCCAAGCAAGGTTTTAGTCCGTCAGCTCATGTTCTACGGCATCGTTTTAAGGCCCTAATGCATGCACAGGAGGTCATCGAATCTCCAGATATTGTGAAAACTGGTGCCAACATTCTCAGTGCGTTCTAGCCAGACAATGAATGTCTCGCTCACACAATCTGTTAGATGACGGTGACAAACTCTACAGGGATTTCGGGATTCAAGCCAAAGGCCTCGTGGAACTCGGGGCCTTTGCTACCAAGGCTGATGACAGGTTCAACGCCCTCTACAGTCGAAAGATTGTCAGTCTCGCCAAGATGGTTGCTACCTACCTCGGAAGGACCCTTCTTAAAGGTAAAGTGCGCACCTCGAATTGGGAGACTGAACTTTCGCCCACCATGGCTGAATGTGAGCCAACCCGTCGTCTAACGTATGGCGCGCAAATTAACAGTGACATTAGATGCAGCAAATGATTGCCATTGCGCACTTATGGTGTATCACAGATTGCAGGAGATCGCTGACACAAGTGGCAAGACACTTGATATATCGACGTATTCGTGTCAAGTCAACCCTCGCTCACTCAAACTGAAGCAAGCCTCGCTGGCGACCCTCCCGCAAGGCGGCAATGCCCCGAAGAGGCCACCTGTGCCACATTACTGTATACCTGAGCCTCCTCGACCACAACAACTCCGTGCATACAAACTTTGGCACGTGGACAAGATGCCACTTGATCAAATGTGCATGAATCTCCGTACAGGCGGCCGAGTCGAGCCACTGAAAGAGAGCACCGTCATGTGAGCCTTGATTAATGCCATACTCTATTGCTCGTTCGTGACTTTTGCGACTGGTTCAGATCATACGTCATTGGGGCATTGCAGGCAGATCTACGATTGCCATTCAACATGGACGACCTCAAGATGCTTGTGCTCATGGAAGCAAGCAGTTGGCAACGACATCGACAGTGGATTGCTTCGCGCGAGTGATGCACGTCGCTTGCGTACAATAACCACCAACATATTTGCATTCAGTTGCTATCTAGCTGGGTTTGTGTCTATACACACCAAATTGTATGTGCTTGTACTTGACTTGTACTGTATACCCGTATCACAAATGTCAAGAGCGTTCAGAGGGGGCACGGCGCTTGAGACATGCCAAGGGAAACACTGGGCCCTTGCGCACCCTCAAAAAGTACATGGCTGCGAACATGAATAAAACCTACCGCCATACGTCAGTCCGGCTCTGTGGAGGGAAAGAAAAAAGTCGTACATTGAACGCTGTCGCTCCAAGTGCGACGCCCAAATCCCTCCAACGGTGTCCGTACGATATGTTGAAGATCAGCTGCATGAACTCGTCGGTCGTCCGAAACGGACAAAATGAACACTCGGTGGTCGCGTTTGGGTTTGTAAGGTAGCCACCTGCAATGGAGATGTACGTATCCATGTAAGCGCCACAGCTTGTTCCTAAGGGTGGCTCGATTGTCACAAGCTCGTTGGCCGTGCAAGTGATCAGTTGATGACCGAGGGCTTGGGGAGAGGCGTCACTTAGTTCTTTCTTGACCATAAAGGAACGCACCTTGACCCAGGAGAGCATCGATGATATAAGTGAGAGGAGAAACGTAATACATCCACTTCCACCACCCCAGTCCGGAATATCGCTGTATGACGCCAGTGCTATACCCAACAATTAGTGTGACCCAGATACGTCAAGCATAAAGAAAGCGATGCATACAAGATGACAATGAAGGAGAACACAGTGCTGAGCAATGTGTTTCCGACGACTGGGGTGGGAGCGAGCACCGCAATGGCCTGTGCGACTGTTGTGGTATACAACGAGAGGATGATGGAGTAAAAGAGGTACGGAAAACCAGCAGACGAAGTAAAACCAGCAGCCCAGTACCAGCAAACAAACAGCAAAGACGAGGCGAAGATGTTCCATGGGGCTTCGATTAGAACCTGGGAAACCAAAAATGCCGACCAGGTGAACATCCTTGAAGGAGATTCCCGGATCTCGTAGATCATTCTGCTTTCGATGAGCTTGCTCTGCATCTGCTGGGCCAATATGAAACCAAACATCACTACCATAAATATCGACTTTGTTCAAGGAAAATCAGTCAATTCTTCCTGTTTGGAATAGGTACGCACAAAAAGTTTGTCCTGGCAGCCCTGCAAAGAGTTCGGTGCACCGAACGTTGTAAATCCAATGACGATCCCAGAGACAACAGAAACGACCAGTTTTGCGTAAATGTACATGGGATTGCGCCAGTAGCACACGAAGCCACGTTGAGTGAGCAGAGTGAGTTGTTTCATCCAAGAACTGGCATACTCTGATCGTATACCAGTACTCACGATGGGACAAGATTGTCCCTCTTGATGAATACGCTCGAGTACTCTGTCCAACTCCAACGCTTCTGGTGATTCCTTCCAGATCTTATTCCAGTCGATTGTACACTTCGCGGTTGCGCCAGCTCCGATGGCCTCTAACACGTACTCGGCCCTGCGTTAACGTCGGCAGGTTATGGCAACTATGGAACAAAGCACTCACGGGTTTGCATCTTCAGCACAATAAGGTGCTCCATTCCGCTGGAAGTACTTAATCATGGACATTGACCTCTCTCCAATATCGCCAAAGTACACTGTCTGTCCACCCTTTTGGAGCAGTAGCAAACGATCGAAGACCTGGAATAGTTCACCGGAGGGCTGATGAATTCTGTGCACATCGGCTTGTCATAACTTCGTCCACGCACGCACAAATAGGACTCACGTGCAAAGGATAGCTTGCCCACTGCTGGCGAGCTCACGAAGGCACGTCACAATTGCCCAGGCAGACTGGGAGTCTAGCCCAGACGTGGGTTCGTCCAAGAAAAGTAAGAGTTTTGGCTATGTTTAATCCCTTGTCAAGTAAGTGTGACACACGGGCCATTTAAAGATCCCACCTTTGCAGCCAACTCGACGGCAATAGTAGTGCGTTTCTTGCGCTCAGCGTCAAGTGAGCCGACGATGGCATCTGCGTCGGCTTCCAGGCCACACATCTTGAGGCACTTGTCAACACTAGTCACACACAGTAAATAGTTTAGTAAGTAGGATGAATTGGATCCTTATAAAGACATACTAAGCTTCCTTCTCAACCATTGGAATGGATGAGGGCTGACGAAGTCTCGCGGAGAACAGAAGTGCCTCGCGGACGGTTGACTCGGGAATGTGAGTATCCATTTGTTGAACATATGCAATCTGGGCTTGAAAGTCTGCGGGAAGCGGATGGCCATTTACTGAACAATCGCCGTGCAGGATGCCGACCGAGACGCGCTGAGCGAGGATATTCAGCAATGTTGTCTAGCCCACGTGACTGCGATTAGTATTAATCACCATGAGAGTGAATGATTTAAATCCACACCTTTCCTGCACCCGACTCTCCCATCAACGCCGTCAGTTTTCCGGGGGCGACGTAGCCCGAGATATCATCGAGCAATCTACGCATCGTTCCTCTGGAAACGGGAACATCATACGCGATACCCTTCCACGAAAAGACGTCAGGATTCACTACCCTGTCCTCTTTAAGAATATCTTTGTTGGCAGCACCTGCCTCGCGTTCGTTATAAATGTCGCCCGATACGAGTTTCTCTTCGTCCACAGTGTAGCGGAGGGATAGGTGACCACTTCCCTCCTTATAAAGCGTCACTACCGTATCCCAAGCAATTGGCCTATTGTATTGGGCGAAGAAAAGTAGCATCCCCAAGAATCCTAGAACGAAAATACCCAAGATACCTAAGTTCTGGGTGACAACAAACATCAGCGAGGCAAATTATAGCAGCTGATTACATACCCTCCAGAGATTAGAATATGAGAGCCTATAGGCTTGAAAAATGTACGCATCCCCAGACACGGTCGCCCTACCAGGTTGCGATCCGACAGTAGTGCACACTTGGTTCGCAAGCGTTGCATTCTCGTATCCTGGTCCTGACGGCACAAGAGTTGTACATGTCCCATTTATGGTATGAAACTCGTTAGCCAACAAGGACTCAAATGCATATCGGAAAGGCTGTGGAAGAGAGGGTGAACAACAGGACAGAAAATGGAGGGCCCGTCCTTGTACGTACATTTAAGTAGGAGATCCACCTAAGACCGACGGTAATATCGTTCAGGGGAGTGGCATAACCAGTGTATAGGATCAGCGGCATTATGACGACCGCAGCTCCCGCGAGAGCAGACGACTCGCTTGTAGAAGAAGCTGCGATACTCCTGAAACAGGTCTTCATGACCATCGTCGCCATGAATGTAAACAAGAAAAATATGCTTGGAAACTGTGAGTTCGGGTGGCAAGATGGAGGGGAATGACATACAAAAATTGTCCCGCTGTTCTTTGTAAACCAACCAAAAAGTAGAGAATAGCCAACATGACACCGAGCGAAACAAGAGTGATTGGAAAGTCGACAATGGTGTGAGCTAGGCTGTCAATGAACGGGTAATATAGAGCGCCTCTTTGATGACGGAGCACGATCAGGCGCTGAGAAAAAAGACCCGGAATCTCAGACAGAGTAGCAATAGAACCACAAAAGAGGGTACTGTCAATGGTGGAAATCAGCGCACTTACATTCGATCTTACGGGAACTTCATACAAAAAGATAACACTACACCGTGGGAAGTATGAGGTTGTGTTCTCAGTGATTTGGAGGAACACAGTCCCAATAAAAATTGCCTGAAAAATCTGGGTTCTTATAATTGTCGTATCAGCCTCGGTGAACGTGTGAGACGGTATGATGGGATACGGACCCGATTTGAGTAATTTGCGTGAGTCGATCACCTTTCAGTATTTGCCATCGACGATGCATCACCGCCCGAACCTGCATCGGTATCGAAAGAATGTACGGCAAGCTGTGGAGTGCATGTCGCGCGTGTTCACTTACAGCGCTCTTGCGGTAGGCAGCTTTCAATTCGGGTTTGTTGACATAAAGCCTGTAGTACGATTCAATGGATGTCCGGTTTAGTTTCCCGTAGGTTGACTCCACAAAATAGGATGCCATCTCATCTGCCGTGCGCGGGACGATGCCCTGCAGCCCAGAGCGGATCATCCTGGCCTTGGGATTGGTTACTGCACGGTGGGAATTAATGTGTAAGAGCGTATCACCAAAAATTGTCCCAAGACGTGCCTGTCACCAGAAAGTCTGAGGTTGCTTGCCTATTCTGTGGCTCATATCCCATGTTCATAAAATACCTTTTTGCCTCTTTCACGGGCCCAAAGTATACCATCTTTCCCTCGTAGATGATGCATACTTTGTCAAAAAGATTAAACAATTGCTCTCCAGCTTGATAGATAGAAACCACAGTGGTTACTTCTGCAGTATTCGTCGCGCTACGAAGTACCTGGATAAACTCCAGCGCGGTAGACGAATCCAAACCCCGCGTCGAGCTAGGTACATCAAGACATGAAATGACATTTCGCATAAAAATGAACAAGACGTACTTGTCCCAACAAACAAGCTTACCCCGTGCGGACATCACCTCTGCAATTGACACCCTCTTCTTCTCACCCCCAGATATACCCCGGGTGGATGCATCACCAACGACAGTATCACTGGCGTGTCCAAGCCCGAAGGTATTCATGAGCGCTTCCGTGGCATTTACGGCGCGGGTAGTTCGCGATTCGGCGTCTCCTGGAAGATTTGGTGTTCTCATTGTACAAGCAAACTCCAACGTTTCTGCGACGGTGAGCGTTGGGAAGTGGATGTCATTCTCCGGGCAGTATATGACGTCACCACGGTACCGTTTCTTGATCTCGTCGGAGGTAAACGAGTCGTAGAAAACATCACCAAGAATGGCATGGTAGTCTTCACGATGGTTGGCCAGCGTTTTCAGAAAGGTGCTGCAACCAGAACCGGGTCGACCCAAGACGACTGTCAAGATGGGATTATCATGTATGAGATGAGATGAAATTAGAGTTATACCCACGTAACATCTCTCCTGGAAGAACGGTTCCCTCGAAGCCCGATATGATATCGCGAAGGGGGGGACGACGTAAGGTGTTGATGCGCTTCACTATCGACTGCGGATAAAACAGCGAAATCACATTGCGTTGAACGGCCGCATTGACGTCACCAAGTCCGACGACACGCAAGTCTCTAAACATGACGCCCAGCTTGCGCATCTGAGGACCATCCTCGCCGTCCTCGAAGTTGATGGGGGACGTTTTGCCTTCAATCGTCTCCTCATGAAGTTGTTGTTCATGTTGTGCACCAAGCTTAGGTAGAGTCGGGCCCGGCTCCGGTGGGCTAGTCATGGAAGGAGGCGTGACGGTGGGTTGTATCGCTGGGACCAAGAGTGAGCGTCCCCATCTTTCGATCCGAATAAATAGCATCCATTAAACGGATCATACGGCACGGCTTTAAAACCTCATTATGTCACTATCAGAGAGCAACCCATGACCCATTCTGGCCGTCAGTGTGCAATGTTGAAACATGGGATGGAATATCCAACGCAGCTCGACATGTGCGTCATGCATTCAGTGTGCGAGGCTGTCGCTCTCCCCTGAAAAGAAAAACACATCAACTTGAGAACAAGCTGTGGACAAGAGTCCCGACTTTCTTGGCCAAATAGAAACAAAAATTGCTGTTGAATAAGTTTACAGCTGTCCTATCGGAACTGTATGCAATACGGCGAGCCCCGGAAACTAAACACGGTTTCACTCAGTGATTGAACGGGAGAATAGTGACACACTTCATCTTGCCTGTCATTATTCCCAACGATGCTGCTTATCTCGGGAGCATGTTACGGGGAAGTCGCTCTATTGAATGCGGGCTCCGACCACCACTCGCCGTCTGGTATGACTGAGTACTACCTGATACTTTAATTCGAATATTGAAGTTGGCAATTGTCGACATGAAACACGTACTTGGTCTGGAATGGTGCTGCCACTGTGATACACACCCGGAATAGGCCCGACCCGAAACATTAATCTCGAAACGTCCACTGCTGTTCCGACGGCATGATAATTATTTCCACTCGAGGGGTCCCGGGTGGCAACCAACGGTGGTGATAGCTTCCGTTCCTGTATTTCATCCCAGGACGAGTCGCGCGTACTCGAATCATTTGTTTGCTTTTGTTTTGTTAATCTCTCTGGCCCATGACCATCTGTTCTGATACTATCCTGTGTACTGAATCATACTATGACCCTCGTAGAGTTGTTTAATTTCAATTCTTACCCTAATAAATAACTTATACTAATGCTTGCCCCAGGGTAAATCGTGACACCAGCGAGCTTCTCTCTCGTCCTGAATCTTATTAACAGCAAATCCGAACCGATATGTTGGATCCGTTTGATAGTCGAGAATACCTGGATTGAGGCTACACAAGCGCTCGTGCTGTATACGGACATCTTCCCAGTACATGCCACAGTGTGTCTTCCTATTACAGAACATCGTCGACTCCACTTTCCAGTTCTCTCTTACATATGTGGAGGGCCATGCTCTTTAACGTTGCTCTTTCCCTGGCTTGTTGTTCTAGCCGTTCATTCTAGATTGGCAACACGACTTGCGCCGTCAATCCCAGCTCCAGTGGAATCAATGAGAATGCTGAATCCTGTCACCAACACATTTTATAACACTACTTGGGCTGACGCACGGGCTCAGGATAACGTACGTATGATCACTCAGTCATCCAATGCCGTCCTACCTTGTAATAGGGAACTCTCCAAATTGTACTGTCTCCACCCCTTCTGATGCGGATACTGATTAGAGTCGGGCTTCTGCGTCTGCCTATCGGTGGTTACACGTGCGGACATGCGCCTTTCCAGATTGGTATCGACCTTGCTATTTACAATGGCCAAGTTCCCTTCGATCGTAAGACGAATCGATTCATATATTCGGAGTGGGGTCATCGTTTCACCCGCGAATGGCCCGATACAAGTAGGTGCCTGCGGCCGACCATCTTAGCTGGTGATTCCATTCAACCCAAGGTCATCGCCACTATGACCACATCTGGCGTTGCAACGATCGAAATATGACGTCCGTTCGATCCTGCCAGTGCCAGCAAGATGCGGGGTGGATTGTCGAAGATGACCTGATGAATAGTCAGGCAGCCCCCTTTGTCAACTTTAGCTTCATCAATCAGTTCACACACGCCATGGCTACCGGAACTGAGTTCTATACCCGCTCCGGCGCCAAGATTGCTGAGTTGAGCAAAACGGTCACGTCTTGACCCGTCCTTACAAGCGAGTTTCAACTTCACGTATATACGGTTTTTCTCCCCAGGGACCACTGGTGTGTCAATGAAACTAGATACATTGAGAATAATTCTGCGAACCGGTTACGCTTCAGAAGATCCGCCGACCGTGATCCAAATCGTGCTCGTCACTTCCGAGTAGTTCATTATCCCGGAATGATCATTCCATCGCTCCGACGGTACCTCTGGACGACTTGAGCATCGGTCGCATATGTGAGTATGTGGTGTGCTATTCAAATAGCGGTCTAGTTGGGGACTTGCGCACCAACATAGCGACCTACATACATATCACCGGGGGACTCCGTAACATCGTTGAGACTAGATTCACGATAATGCTCAAATAGATCGTTGGTGCACCAACCATCTGTACCTGCACTCAGCTATACCGTTTGGATACATACTGGTCTAGTCGGCACGAAAGTAGGGAACAACAGGCTATGATCACAGGCGTGACACCTCGCATGACAGCTCACTGGGAATGTATAGGAAAAAGTAGTGCATGAGAAGATCGAATGCTATGATATTACATTTTTTTTTTCGGAAATCTCGACGTAAGAGGTGGTGTGTTATGATTCATGCTCGCGACTCAAGTATGATCGGACACTCGTGTGGTTGTGACCGAGGCCGTGATGGACTTCCAGGATGAGTTCCGGATGTAGATGCAGATGGCTCTTGCGACGGTGGACAGACTCCGAATCCGTCCACTAAACTAGCAACAATGTTCGGACAGGCGTACTGATCGTCAAGGGACAACGTCAATCGCTAGGTGATCAACCACAGTGAGACACACCTCTTCATTGGCTGCCAACTCCCGCAGAAGAATGCGCGAGTTCAGCCTACGAGGCTGTATTAATGTGCATCAGCTACAGTGACCATGTTCGCTTACACGCCGAGGAACGAATTCAAGTAACCTGATCGAAGCATTCGTTGATACTTGTCCGTAGAGAAAACAAGATAAACCTTACAATGGCTCATAAGAATATACGGTACGAGGAAAGCACCGTTGCTTGGGCACACTAGAAACTGAAAGCATGTCGGATACTTGTCAGTACATGATGGTGTGTTAGAGCGACATCTTACTAGTACGAGAAAGACAGTCACATCGACACTAGAGGGAAAATACGGGGTCAGGTTACCCCAGCGTCAATCGGAAAAAGATACCTTGTCAGCAAGCCGACGTTGACAACCAGGATTGTCAACCTCGTAATGAGACCACCCAACCTGGACATGACTTGTTGGGTTGTTTACATATCCAGAGAAGAACAAAATTTACCGTCCAATCCCGGTCTTGTACTTGCGAAACAAGTAAGTTTGCGAGCCTGCAATGAGAAGGTCGCAACCGATCGAGGAGAGGTAAAACATCAGAGCGGAGAGCTAAGGTGGCGTCCCAACTGTCGGTAAAGACGAGAAAATGAACGGGATACAACTGACGTTGGTCCCACTGGTGCTCGCCCATTGCGGCGTTGTTACACTGTGGCGGGGTTCTCGGTTAGCAGGAGACAAGAACGACAAATCCAACGTACGTCTCTGCTAGCATAGCTTCACAGCTGTCGTGAGTACGGATAAGTGCTCGATGTCGTACATGGCATACCTCCGCCGAAACCTACACGAAATTCAACTAAACCTGGCCAAACAGGATAGGTATGGCTAACCTAGTGCGATAAATGCCAGCACAACCTACAATGGAGGGGCCGAGATCTGAATCCTAGGGAGCAAACGATCGAACGCCACTTACGATAGGAACGGTCAATAGTCGGTTACTCAAGCTCACTATGGAACCAGATGAGAGAAATCTTGGTGGTCCAACGGAGCACTCACGTCTCCAAATGCGATGCGCATATGCCCTAATGGAGAACGCCGCCGAGGTTATGAGTCCAAGGAAACGAGGCAGTAAATTACACGCACAGTTGGACACCGAATGCGATCACGGACTAGGCAGTCATAAGTCAGCGTTTAGGAAACGGCGAATTAAGAGAAAGTCCATTACGGAAACGCCCATCGACGCCTGAACGCACAGTAAAAAAGAGGAGTGAATGAAATATAGTGCATACACGCACCTCGAATGATCTGCCAGATGCACTAGATGGGAAGGTAAATTCGAGGTGCAACCAAAAAAATCCTACGGTGTGACATAACCAGACATGACGAGATCCCCGGCCCAAATGATCGTGTATTGGTATATTGATGCAGAAACGAGCACGATCTGGAGTGTGCCAAGAGTACTGACGGAATGAGTTTCTGTAAGATTACGAAGAGATTTGGTGGGCTACCTCAGGAACGCAACCTGGCGGAGTGCCGAGTGAGCGCGCGAGACGGGCAGAAAACGTAATACCGACCAGGATCTTTGTGTGGCAGCTATCTTTTGGGAACGAGAGGAAATAGTACCCCGTCTGCACCAAGGTGAGACCGTACAACCTATCACAAGTGAGATGTGAATGCTCCGTGGACAACGAACAGCGTGTTGGCGGACAAACTGCAGAGGAGGACACCTGGGATGTGTTAGTACCCCGTCTTCATGGAGAATGGGCGGCTCACCCAGGAAATGGGATGCGATGAGGGAGACAATGTCACTGGACATTGTGGGGGGAGAGGGAGAGGAGGCGAAGAGGAGAGGGAAGGAGCTGTTAAAGGGCGGGCTTGGGCGTGCCGCGCACTACGGAGTTGCTTCGAGGATGATAATCGAAGGTTGAATGCATGAACCACTGCAGATCCGCCCACGCCATCGCAGGTCCAGGCGAATCCGCTGCTCGGAACCAACCGATTTCCTATCTAAGAGGTTCCAGTGCAAGACTAGCGCCGACTGCTTCACCATGACTTCCTACTTGCATCGCAAGTACGTCGACCTTATCCGCCAGGCATCCTCCAAGTATGTTACCTGGGATCCATCCACTGGAATCAAGGTTTGTCTCCGATTGGCCTTTTCGCGATCCCCAGTCAGCTCGGTCTCCAGGTCGGCGCGTATGGCCAAGTCGACAAAGAGACCGGAGAGTTTCGCGTAGAAGGCAATGTCTATGATCCCGAGTTCCAGATAGAGCTGGAAAAACACAACGTCAAGGTCAACAAGGTCAGGATGAAGATGGTGAACTTCCCGCCTGAAGAGGGTCCGATCGAAGAAGATCTCGTTATCACTACGCGTGGAGCTAAGCGCAAGGACTTTCCTGCCGACAAAGAATCGTAAGTGACGATTCCGCACCACCACAAGGCTCATCGATGTACCTACAATCACAGCCAAGTCCCTGGCATCGCGGATGCACTCGTCAAAGGACAGTGGTCATTCGAGCGCCCTGATAGGCGCGAGGCCGTCCTCATTTTGCACAAGCCTCGCCAAATCTTCTTTTCACCCGAGCTGGTATTGGAACCCCTATACAAAGTCGACATGCTCATGGACAAGTGCCTCATCACGAGCGTAACCATGTGTCCTGCATACTCCATGTACCTCTCGGAAAAGCGTACGTTGTTTGTCTGACTTTACTGATACGTGCACATTGACACCGTCCACTGATACAGCGGTCGACGCAAAGGGAAACACAATATCTCTCGCTCTTGTATCCAAAGCGGCTGCCACGGAGACTTCGGAGGGTGCCAGTGGTGGTCATACCTGGTGGACGGATACATCTGCTGGCCTCCTTCGCAATGGGTATGATGAAGCGGGCGAATACGCATTCACCCCCCTGTATGATGTACAACGTCCCATCAGACGGATCCGGAGATTCTTCCGAGACAAAATCCGACCAGAACCAGAGGGTGATGACCTGTCAGTATTTCACCTTCGTCCATTGACAAGCGATCATGCGTCTGCTCCAGATGGTGTACTGAGACTGCGCCTTGGGACCCACTTGACGAGGAAGGTGAAGAAGATCTTCTCGACCCTGTGAGCTCGGTTTATAGCCTTGTCGTCAGCTTCTTACACTTGGTATTTCAGGACGTCCAAATGGTTGACCCATTCGAGACAGTCGAAGCAGCCGCGAAGGAGAAGGCCGCCCAAGCCTGATGTGATGTATTATAGTTGGCTCGCTCTTGTAAACACATGTACTGTACGACCCATGTCTTGCTCTGAGATCTTCCAAGGCATTTTCTCTAGCGAGAAAATGTCTTCCATCTGGTCAGACCGAACACGCACCACCCTCTATCTTACGTTCGAGGGCTCGCTCGCTCGTGTGCAGGGAGAGCTCAACATCATTCCAAACGAAGCTGCTGTTGAAATCCACACCTTTTGCAAAGACGTTGACAACATCGATTTCGAACAACTCAAGCGAGACACGGAAAAGATTGGCTATCCCGTATTGCCTTTGGTAAAGCAGATCGTACGCGGAGTCAACGCAAAGCACCCTCGCCTAGGCGAGTGGGCTCATTACGGCGCGACGACTCAAGTAATTCCCTCGACAAACCCTCACACAGCGTTCACTAACATAAAACAGGATGTCACGGACACGGCAACCGTCATGCAGCTGCAGATGACGCTCGAGAGTATCTCTTGCTCTCTTTCGACCATGGACGAGGCCCTTGGTTTACTCGCTCAGCGCCATGCTGCCACACCCATGGCGGGCCGTAGCAACCTTCAACAGGCTGTCCCTATCACCCTGGGCTTCAAACTTGCCCGTCTCTGTGCCACCTTGAGGCGACACGCCGAACGGCTCCACCAACTTCGGTCGAGGGTCATCGTACTCGAGTTTTGGGGTGCGGCCGGAACACTTGCCTCGCTTCCGGCCGACAAAGCACGCGAGTGCCAGCAAAAGCTCGCTGTGTCTCTCGGGGTCTCAGTTGCGGATATTGCTTGGCACACGGAACGCGATGGTATAGCCGAAGTCGGAGGGTTCTGTGCCCTCTTGACGGCGACCTGCGCCAAGTTCGCCACAGACGTCAAGCTGCTAATGCAAACAGAAGTGGGGGAGGTCTCTGAACCGTTCTACCACGAGCGCGGATCGTCCTCCACAATGCCGCAGAAGCGCAACCCCATTTCGTCTGCGTATATCACTGCCATGGCTGCCACCGTGCGCGCTTACTCGGTGACGCTGTACGAAGCTATGGTCGCTGATCACGAGCGCTCTACGGGTTCATGGCAGATTGAGTGGATTGTGTTGCCAGAGATGTGCAAGCTGACAGGCGCCACCCTGAAACACACGGCCGACCTATTGGCTGGTTTGCAAGTCCATCCGGAGGCAATGGAGAAGAACTTGGGTATCACAAAAGGTGGGATTGTCTCCGAGGCGGTGATGATGGCCCTCGCAGACAAGATGGGACGGCAGGTCGCACATGACCTTGTGTATGACCTCTGCCGGAAGAGCGTAGAGGAAAACACCCCGTTGCTCGAGCTGCTGTGTGCGAGCGATCAAGTCACCTCGACGGGTTTAGGGAGGGAAGAACTGAGCAAGTTGTGCGACCCTCGCAATTACCTGGGGCTGTCTGTCGAGTGTGTCGAACGGATCGTCGGTACTGGTTGAGTTGGAACTAATGAAACGTGCTACACCACTTTCATGACGGGCCAGCGACGGATTCACCTACTACGAGTCGTCGTATCAAGAATTCAAGTGAGAACGGTATTGTTTTTGTGAATGCTTTCTGACTGACTTGTTTTGAAATTATAAGTGCATGCCCCTATCACAATCATCATGGATCAACAAACGCTGCAAAGCCGGCTACGACACGTGAATTCGCACAGCTGCTGGACAGGATGGACGAGCTGATGGACTACGTGCAAAAGGTTGAAGACGAGCTAAAGATGCTCCGTCACAAGTGCGTGTTCATCCCGATTGCGTCGTGTTTTCCCCCAACCTGATCTAACAGCTTCAGCATGGAGGTCCCACAACGCCAAAGCTGGGAACAAGGGGCGACTAAGTGGCCTCGATCAGAGGCCCATTCCGGATGGGCTGCCCAACACGAGAGATGACCTATTCAGAGCAACAGGTATGTCCTTGCACGAGACACTGCAGATACCGGACTCGCTACAGGCATGGGGGGCATCGGCCCGACCGCGACGAAATCGCGGAATACCTTGGCGTCAAAACGCAGGTTGATCTCCCCGGACGGTGCATTCATATTCACCTATTGACTCTAGTTTTGGAGACGACCCCCAGGAATCAGAGGAGTACGATCAAAAGGTTGATCATCGGCAGCCCTCGACATTGATTTTGTACAGTAGAAAAGCCGTCTTTATTCGTTTAGCTATAAGAACGAGTCTGAGTTTGAACCTAGGCTTGATATACCCCCCTATCTCGACGATGAAGATTATAGATCAGTACACGCTACAAGCCTACCTTCAAGCAATATGTTACGCCTATCTGCTGCACCAGATGGACCAGCTGAAGAACTACATGCAGCGGATCGAACAACAGCTGAATACCCTCCGTCGCGAGTACGTGCTCACCCCGATCGTGTCGTGCGTGCCCATCGACGCTGCCAACAGCTTCACCATGGTGAAGATGCAGTTCCACAACTACAAGGCTGGGAACAGGGGGAAGCTGATGGGCCCCAAGGGGCTCATCCCGGACGAGCTGCCCAACACGAGAGACGACCTGTTTCTGGCATCGCGTATGTCGTTCCGCTAGCCGTTGACGCACTTGCCCACACCGTCGAACAGGTGCGCAGTGCACTGATTTGGCGATCCATCTGGGACTGGGCCTCACCCCATCCGGTGAGCCCTGGAATCAACTCGCGGAATTCCTCGGCGTCGAACGGCAAGTGTGTCCACCTGGACGGTGTATTTGTATTCATCTACAGTAGTTTTGGAGGCGACTCGAAGCGTCTTGGCCGAGGAGAAGAGCAGTCAGAGAAACACGATTAAGAGGTTTATCTCCAATGTTGTTCTGTACACTAGGCAATCAGGGATCGGAGCATACCATTGCGCAAGAATGTACGGATAATCACACAGCCAAGAACCCATCTCTCACTAGCCCCTCTAAAAACCCACGCACGTCGTCCTCGCACGCCCTCACGAATCCCACCAACGTCTCCCTCTCTAGCCGCGCCAACGCCCGCCCCAGGAACGCGCGCACGTCCCCCACATAGGCCACTGGATCGACGGCCGCGCTCTCTGACGCCGCCAGGCGCGAATATGCCGCTTGATACCCCGCCGTCTGTTCCTCGTAGTCGATCTCTGTCAACCCCGACTCTGCCTCGCCCTCTTTGGAGGCAAGGTACTGCGGCTCGCTAAACAGCTTGACGAGCGCCGTAAACACCGTCGGCCTACATGGACGCGTGAGTGCATCAGACGACGAGAACGAGCATGACGCACCAGTTCCGTGAGGTTGGCTCGCACAGCATCACCCTGCTCTCAGACAACATCCGCGTCAACCCCACCGCAACCACCTTGCGATCCTTGTGTGGCATCTTGGGCACCTGCGCCACCACAAACCCCGTCAAAATCTGCGACCACAGTCTACGCAGGTCAGCCCGCGAACATGATTGGTCATATCGACGCACTGTGGCTGGATCTCCTCCACTGTCGAGATCAGATAATCGGGGCCGAGACCCGCCACGTCGATCGCCATCATGTAGAGCACAAAGTAGGTGAAGTGGTACACATATTTGTCCGTCTTGCTCGTCTGCATTCGGGTCAACAACGTCATCATCAACGGACGCATGTATGTCTTGAGTTGTGAGCTGGCATCCGTGTCAGCCCCGTGGGCACAAACGACGAAAGAGATAAACGTACGGGTCCACATCACGTACGACACCGGCAAGTAACTCGAATCCCCACACATCGTTCATCTTGCTAGGGACTAGCCGTTGCTGTACGATCGCTAGCACGCGTTCTAGCTGACCCGCCTTCACCATTTCTGGTGCGTCGCGCGCCAAAAATGCGCGCAACAACTTGACGAGGCCTGGAATACTGCCCTTTTGTTGCCAACATACAGGCGTGAGCAAGAATGGTAACAAGCCGCGATACTCGGTCGGGACACCAGTGGTGTGCAAGGATAGCATTTGAGCGAGAATTTGAAAGACGTAGGGAATATATTCTGGCGACGGTGCATGAGGCCTAGTGAGTAAAAGGTGGCGATACGTACGATCGATGTCTTGTTGTAGAATAATCGTGAATGGACCAAAGAGCGCTTGTTCGAATGTCGGCAGGGTTGTTGGGGTTCCGTGCACGATAAACCTGTCAGTGGGTTGGCATTTTTGCTGGGGTATCACGACTCGTACGTACCGCATCAATGCTGAGATGCCCTCGAAAATGTACTGATCAAAGTTGGGATTGCTCGGGTTCTTGGAGATGGTGCCGAGAATGCTGACGAGTCTCTGGAGAACCTGTTGATATACGGGAGTCAACGTCTGACGTGCAGTCACAATCACACGCATCGCGCCTGATCTCGTGAGCAATGGGAACAAATGGTATAGAAACACGTACATTTCATGAGATGGTCGTTCTCGGCGACTTTTTCAGGCGTGCCCGCACCCTCGATCTTAATGAGCACGGCATTCAGCAAATCAGCTGCAAAACTCTGCACGTCAGCCTGTGAGAACCTGTAAAAAGGTAAGTATGTCCACGGAGGGAGACACAGACCACGTACAACAACTGTGTTCCCTTTTTGATGAACAAGATCCGGTCAATCGTGATAGCAGCATAAGTGTATGCGACATAATTGTCCGAGGTGAGGTGTTTGATCAAAAGAGGCAGTACAGCAAGTAATTGCTCTTTTGTAAGCTACGTGGAACATCGTCAGTGGTCGACTGTAAGGACATAGGACGGGCCACACCTGATTACGGAAAGTCAACAAGAACCGAATCGCGTCGACTTGGAGGATCGGGTGGACCGTTCCCTGCGTGGCCTGTAGGTCTTGGAACACATGGTCCGAGAAAAACTTGACGACGTCCACTTGCGCATTGATAGACGTTACACCATGCTACTTCTCATTCAGCCACGCGCGTATAGGTGCAGAGGAAAGAAGCTCGCCTGCGTCGTTGACGCCTCGGTCGCGACCGCACTCAACAAATACACTGCCGAATCTTTGGATCTCCAATTCGCCTGGGCATCCCGTCCATACTCTTCCAGCCCTGTCTGGATCCATGTCCCCACAATCTCTGTCGTCTCTGTGCGATAGCCACTCCCCACGAGGGCCTGTAACACGTCTCCCGCAGACTGTCTGCGTGTACTGGCCTCACCGCCGACACCCCCAGCACCGCTTACGCTGCCGCCAGATGGGAGAGAGAGATCAAGACGGATGAATTCGAGGGGATCGTCTTCAAATTGTTCGAGTTCGTGTGTGCGGAGGGCAACATTGGGTACGACGACACCATGGACGAGTGAAGATATAACGTCGCGTGAGGAAAAGAGTGGTTTGTAGTATCCTGAACGAATCGCAGTAGAGATGAATCGGAGTGCTTGCGAGACGAGCTATATGCTGGTCAGGATGAACCAACGCCAGCGGATGATATAGGACCTACATGATCATCAGCGACGCCGGGAAGGTTGTTGGATCCGACGAGTTGCCACACGGTCTGGACAAAGTGTTCGATGGCGGGTGACTTGGCAAGTTGATCCGGGTAAAGTTTGATATACAGCTGATCGTCGCGCTCAACACGCGCAAGGAACGTGCTGGTACACCACGCACCTCTGTGATTTCAAAAATGACCGTCTTGAGGCGCGCTGGAAGGGATGGCGCGTTGTCGTCGGGCTGAAAGGCGCGTCAGGTCATGCACGTCGAGGAGACGCGTCACGCACGTCCTTGCGCAATTCAGAGGGATCCCACGTCAAGAAGCGCTGGAACCAACCCGTGGAAGGTGCGAAAAACTCGTCATGCGTGTCCTCGATGGCGGGTGGCAGATCGTGGCAAGTAAAGTCGTAGAAAATGTCTGCCAGCAAGATCTGCACCTGTGCCACGACATCGATGTTGGGTGGGGTCGAAGTGCCCAAGAGGAGAGTGGCAGATTGACGAAAGAGAGTGAGAAAGGGGGTGATGAAGCGTTCTAGGACGAGGTTGATTTCGGTGTAGAGCTCGTCAGAACGGACTTGGGAACGCCAGTTGCGGAATATGGAGTGGGCAGTTTCGAGCACGCCAAGGTTGATGTTGTACTCTGAGGGGGAGAGGGAGAGGACGAGTTGCTGGGGTAAAGGTCAGACAAGGGTGATGGGGATGGATAGAACGCACGTCGATGAGATCGGGCCACTTTGAAGGAAAGTCGAGCTCTGCAATGAGAGCGACAGACTCTGCGATCTGAGCGCGGATGGTCTTGTCTTGGGGATGAGAGAGGGAGATCATGGCGGGGACAAGCTGAGTACGGAGTGCAGCCTTGTCTTGCTCGGGAAGAGGCGCGACATCCTGGTATCGTCAGGCGAGAGAGAGGAGAGAGAGAGAGGACGGACCTCTTCCCACCTGAGTTTCGCGACGTTTTTAAGGTAGATACCACCTGCGAGACGAACGGCGCGATCTGGGGCGTTGTCGAGGATGAGGGCGAGGAGATGAGAGAGAAAACCAGGCTGGGTTGTGAGCTGGTTGAGCTGTTGTTCAGCCTGTTTTCTGGACGCGGGCTGCAGCGAGGCGCTGAGGAGGGATGCGACGTCTGACATGGTCTTGTTCAACCCCTTTGTTTGTGGCTAATTACACTACTCAACCGAAACTCTTTCCTCGTCGACTCTGCCAGATCCCGCTCAAACTGTCGTCGCCGTTCTCGCTCTCGCTCGCGCAGGCGGTATCGCGCGTGTTCGCTCGCATCGGACAGACGCACTTTCAGCCCGAGCACGGTTCCCCTTGCATGTTCGCCGGACGGGTCCTCTCCGATAGCATGGAGGAGGTGCGGCACGTTGCAGATGGTGTCCGAGGTGGTCACTGTCGAAATCGTGTCTCGGGCGCGGTCCCATGCTGGATCGTAAAAGCTGGTTCTGGAACGCGTACCGGTGAATCGAACCGAGGGCTGGGTGTAGAGCGATGCGCTGGTCGTGCTCGATGGGCGGTAGGCGTGTGCGTACGAACGTGCGGTCTGGATCAGTCGTGCTGTGGTTGGGCGTGCCGGTGAGTCCACGTTGCTTGTCCCCCTGAATGTGCATGAAAGGAGACGGGAGAGACGACTGGGGTTTGGCTGTGGGAATGGGTCGATGGAGGGTGTGGGCGAGAGCGACGAGGGGGACGAGGACATGGACGGGGATGGGGAGAAGGGGGAGATGTACGCAGGGGCGGGGACGCGCACGGAGGGGATCTCGAACTCGAACTCGGGATCGGTCGGGGTCGTGACTGACGTCGGCTTGCGTTGCGGAAACGCGTACTGACGGAGGTGGACATCCTGCGACAGCGGCGATCCTGGTGATCCGAGCGCAGGGAGTTCCGGGGAGACCCAAGATTCATCCGATAGCCGCTTCTCGCGGAACTCCGTCCTCGGAGGATGCCCGCGTCGGCGGCGGACAAGATAACATGCAGCGAGCGCACAAGCGAGTGCGATCATGATGCCTAACACCGCACCGAGGATAGCCGGGGCGGCTGACGTGTGGACCCGCTGCGATGGCGAGGTGGACGTGGTCTCGTACGGGGCGAGGAGGGCCGGAGAGGGCGCCATTGGGAGCCAACAATCGTCGTCGTCGTCGCCGTCGTCCGAGAGGGGGATTGCAAACGAACGGAACACAAGCCAAACGAGCGTAGTAAACGAGCGTAATCGGGCCATGGTCCTTGTATTTGCTGTAGTCGCGTTTAAGAACGAGGAGAGGCTGACTCTGCACGTGACCAGTCACGTGTTGTCCTGTTCAAAATGCGATGGGCCATGTTCTGCTCGATCCAATGAGCCAACCAAAAACCCCCACGCGCTTTCGTTCTCGCAGCGATGCAAAGACGCCCCTCACGCCTTCCGTCGTCTCTCAGTTCAACGCCATCTCCCTGGGCTCGCCTCAGAAACGCGCAGACACCTCCAACCCTTTCCTCGTCCCCGTAAAACGTTCCTCGGGTGTCATCAGAAAAGGCGGCGTCGAGTCTCGTCTCGACGTCGTATCGCACGACTACCACCCGCCCCGTCCTGAGCTCAAGCGATCCAGATCGACCCCATCCACCCGCGAACGCACCCTCTCCCACTCCTCGGATCGCTTCATCACCTCCCGCGAAGATGCGTTGCCCTCCTCGCTTTCCTCTGGTGCCAACATCGCCAGCGCGTCAACCTCATCCCCAGGCCACACTGCACGTCTCGCCAACGCCGCAGGCGTGCCCCTGAACAAACGTGTCCTCGCGTATCACGAACCTCCCCCGGCCTCTTCTTCCTCCAACTTCCTCTCCACCCAGCGCACCCTCGCACGTCCTCTCTACACTCGTGACACCCTCCCCTCCTCCAATGGCACCGCGACCACAAAGTCTCGTCGTGTTCCCACTACACCCGAGCGCGTTCTCGACGCACCAGGCATGGTCGACGACTTTTACCTCAACCTCGTCACATGGAGCGCGCTCAACGTCGTCGGTGTCGCCCTCGGCGAAAGCACCTACCTCTGGGTCGCAGACACTGGCATCGTCTCACATCTTGGGGACGCACCCGACGAGACCTATGTCGCCAGCCTCGATTTCAGTGGCGACGGCGCCTACATCGGTATCGGCCTCGGAACAGGTGCCATCGAGCTGTGGGACGTGGCCACGTCGCAAAAGCTCCGCACCATGGCACCCAGCTCGGACGCTGTCAGCGCGGGGCAGGTCGCTAGTCTGAGCTGGTTCAACCACGTGCTGACGTCGGGTCACTCGAACGGCTCGATCGTTCACCACGACGTGCGCGTGCCACGTCACGTCGTCGCCACCCTCCAGGGACACACCGGCGAGGTCTGCGGTCTGCGGTGGAGCCCCGGTGGCGAGGTCCTCGCGAGCGGTGGCAACGACAACGTCGTCAACCTCTGGGACGGCCGTGGCGGGGACGTGGGCGCGAGCACGCGTGGGACGCCCAAATGGACGAAGCGCAACCACACCGCGGCAGTCAAGGCTCTCGCCTTCTCGCCGTGGTCACCATTGCTCGCGAGCGGTGGCGGGACGTCGGACACGTGCATTCACATTTGGAACATGAATACGGGGGCGAGGTTGCATACCTATCATACCGGGGCACAGGTGACGGGAGTACATTGGAGCCTGGACCGAAAGGAGCTCGTGAGCACGCATGGGTTTCCGGGGAATGCGATCATTGGGTGGGGGTATCCTCCTGCGTCGTCGTCATCTGGGTCTGGGTCTGGGACGATAGGGGGCTCACGTGGGACGACACCGACACCGACCCCCAAGTTGTTCGAGATTCGTGATGCTCATGACTCGCGGGTGCTTTTTTCAGCGCTCTCGCCCAATGGGGAGGTTCTCGTGACGGGTGCTGGTGACGAGAATTTGAAGTTTTGGCGGATCTGGGATTCGAGAGATACCAAGGGGAAGAAGAAGACGGTGGCCAAGAAGGAAGAGGGAGGTTCGAGGGGAATATTGGGGATTCGGTGAGTTGGGCGGGTCCCATGTACCGCTTTGTCCTGGCTGGCTGGGGAGGCTCAGCGTGTGTTGTCGATTGATGTCACTTAGCTGCATTGCTCGACAAACTGTTGTGTAATGTCAAGAGTATCAACCTTCAAGCTTTATGATTGATTCCTTGTTCGGCTGGTCCACATTTCCGTTGAGCGTCTACTTACATTGTCGTTCCACTGTCTACGACAAGCAAGAAACATCGACGTGGTTGCATGCCATCCTGAACGATTGGGTTCCTACCTTTTTTCTGAGTCATCCGATGGTCCATGCAAAACGCCAGAATACATCTCCGTCCTGCGTGATGTACCCCACCCAAGGCCACGCCTGATACTCCTTCAACAACCTATGAGCACTTGGATCCCAGGCACCGTAAAGTATGGGATCTCAAACTTGACCGTGAGCGGGGGTCGTGTCTGTAACCAAGAGTGCGATTCATTTAGCGATACTGTCATGACGGCGACGCACCACTCTTGACGCTGGGAAGACCAAAGTGCTCTCATTGATCTTCCACACGAACGCAGACTTGTCCAGGGCATACTGCACACTCCCCGTCCTGTCGGATGACTCACTCAAACGGTCCAAGCTGGAAAACACGGTACACACCCTAAACTCGGGGTTATCTGCGTCGTCGGGCACGGGCACCCAAACTTCCACATTGCTGCCCGTACTCCGCTGCTTGAACTGCGCCTTGCATTTCACGATATACTTGACGCGCGAGCCTCTGTAGCTTCCGACCGCCGCTTCGACTCATATGAGTGGCTTGACCGGCGTCGAAAGGCGGTAGGACATGAGTCCATGGCAGTTACAGCAACCTGTTCTGCCGCTCATGAACAAAAGGCACAAAAAGACCAATCATAGCCACCCGAGGGCACACTCAAACAAGACTGCCCGGTGCATGTTTTTTTTGTTGTCGTTGTATCTGTTGATGACAGCACATTCCAGGACCCTGCACGCACCGCTGGCTTAAATTAAACCGAATGGATCGAAAGAGGAGTCTGGCGCATACTTTGAGAGCCTTACTTTGTGAGGCGAAAGCGATACATTCTTCTTTCTAGCTTCCATTATTGTCAAGAATCCAACTTGCAAGCGCTGGGGGCATCGGGTCTACTGAAAGTGAATTCATACCAACTGAACAGCAAGCGCCCATAATCCACTTGACTGGCAAGGCGAATTAGAACATTCACTACATTTCTGCAGAGACCACACACCCACCTCTCAACAACATCGTAGCATTCCCTCACACTCCTGCTTCCACCTTTGTTCTTGCTGTTCTTCTCCGGACGTTCTCCTTCCTCAACTCCTCCTCCAGTCCCTGAAGCCTCTCCCATTCCTCTTCTTTCCCATCCTCCATCCTCCATGTCTCGCCATCATTCAATTTCCTTCCCATCTTCATCTTCACCACCGCAGTGTACCCTGCCTCGCTCGGGCTCCTTACAATGCTATCCATTCTTCTTTCCTCAGGCGCCATCTTGGCTAGCACGTGTGCAGGCGGGCCCTGACGCATGCGCGAAAGTGTGGACGGAAACACTTCCCCACCCCGCTCACGTGCATGCTTGCGCGTCTTGTACCGAACCTTCCGCCGACGCGCCTCGAGCCCTCGCAGTAGAAGCCGGGGCGAATAGTCTGAATATAAACGATCATGCTCCCGTTCGCTCGCTTGTTGTATGATCCGCAGCTTGTCCCGTAGCGGTCGTACTGCACCGTTCTCGTGTGAGCATGTACCGGAGACGAGTCTCAAAACACATACGCCATGCATGTGGGTCATCGCTGAACACGGGTCGGACGCGCCCGTCCAAGCGACACAGTCGCTTCTCGAACGCGCTCTCCATCTCGAGGTCTTTAATCCATCCCATCAATTCTATGGACTGCTCGTACCGTCGCTCCCTGCGAAGTCGACGCTTGTGCATCATGCACGAGATGCTCACGGGTTGGGGCGCCAGCCGGAGGAGGAGTTTGTTGTACAACGTCGGACGCATGAAGGAGCCTTTGAAGACGGTGCGCGTGTGCAGGCGCGCTTCCGCATCCTGTCGTAGTGTAGATAATCAATTTGCATGAGAACACAGAACGCACCAAGGCTTCCCGGACAAGCCGGCTAAATTCTCTCCTCTCGCGTTTACTCGCGATCATACGGTTGTATCTGTCGAGGACTCCCTGAAGATGCGTGTCTCCCTGCTTTGCGCGCACGAAAATGTCTAGCCACTGGGCCAACGCAGCCTGTGAGTCGTGCCGTGAAACGCAATCATGACACCTGCCTGGTGCGCTCGCTCGAGATGTGCTTTCGCAATGTGCGCCTGTATTGTGTGCCTCTTGGCTTCGAAGAGTGTTCGTATTCGCCATTTTAGCTGAGACGTAGCGTTAGCAATGGCCTTGAAAGCCAATTTCTGCTCACATTTTCGCGCCCAGCATGTCTCTGAAGCCCGCGATACAATGTCCACAAGGTTGGAATACGATGGGCAGCAAGTTCATAGTACGCAACGGTAGGACGAGCGCGGCGCAAAGGCGTGAGGAGACGCGCGATGGAATCGCGGTGAGCAAGCGAGGATGGTGCGACTGACATGGTAACAATAAGCTATAGTACGACAACAATACCAGTCTAAGGACACTCCAAATGAAACAGGTATCAAGCGTGAGGGTACTTCCGTGTAAAATCTTCATGGAACTTGATTAGTTTGCCCACATACTCCTCCACACCAGGGCACAAGCACGTGAGCCGGTAGTGAAACTCTCCCTCTTTCTGTCCAAACCCAGACCCAGGGACAACGCAGATTCCCGTCGCATCCAGGAGTGAAAGGGCATAAAATGCGTCTGGTTCCTTGCCCGCTGCTTTCGCCGCTTCAATCGCTTTGGAGGACAGGTAAATCCGAGGGTACAGGTACAATGCGCCAGGTGAGTCGACGCAACTAACACCTTCCACGGCGTTCAGAGTTGCCACCATCTGACTTATCCGTTGGGCAAGGGCCTTGTGGATCGTATCGGTTTCTTTCTTCCAAAGTCCATAGCTTTCATCCCCTTCTTTCGGAGGACGGACCATGCAGTCTACGCCAATCTGTCCCTGAAGGGGAGGACAGAGACCGACGCTGACCATCTTGTACACCATAGCGAGAATATCCTGGTTGATATTGGTGCATTCAAAGTAACCGCCGCGCCTACCGCATTCGCCAAAGACGCCCTTGGAAATGGAGTGGAAGGACACAAGCGCTACATCTTTCCCAGACTCAACCACGACCTTTTTGAATGACGTAAAAGTGTGTGTCTGTGGACGGTGAAGGTTGATTTGGTATACTTCGTCGGCAAGGAGGACGAGGTTGTACTGATGACAAACATCGACAATCTCCTCCTGAGTCTTTCTATCAAGGAGAGCGCCGGTTGGGTTGCCAGGGTTGATAATCACGAGAGCCTTGGGAAGAATTTTACCCTCCTGTCTAGTCTTTTCGAGAAGAGCCCTCATTTCGTTGACAGAGGTACCCCATTCGTTTGTCTCGTCGAGGTAGTAGGGGATTGGCACTCCAGAAAACTGGGCAAGGGTTGCAGTATACAGGGGATATTGCGGAATGGGGATCAGAATGCCAGACTTGGTGGGTTCGGATATAAGCATTGAAACGAAGAGGGAGACACCAGCAGATGCCCCTCCGGTGAGAAAGATGTGTTCTGGGTATGCCGGATGCCCATCCCGAGCTTTGAGAAACAGAAAATAAATACAATGCTACGCGCAAGAGCGACGAAGTACCTTGGATGAATTCTGCGACGTGCTTGCGGATGAGTGGAACGCCTTGAGAATGAGAGTAAGCGCCGATAGAGCCAATTTCTTCATACAGCTCGTCCGCGCGGGCAATAACATCCTTTGGGAAAACATTTGGAGCGAGGTGCTTGAGGTCCCTATATTCCATCAACGCAGCAACCTAGCAAGGTATATGGCCGATCATTCCGCCACACCAAACGGTGAACATACCTGTCTAACAAATGTGAGTGGAGGTTGGTCAAGACCTTTTTGTTGGGGATTTCCGATGTTCGATGAGATGACCTGGTTGAAAGGAAGGCCATGTGAGGTCGCGTTCTGCTGGAGTTTGACGCGGTATTGCTCGGCCTTGATGGCAAGTTCGCCGCGTACAGCGTACTGAACGTTGCGAATGGCGGGGTTGAGGTCGTCGACGGAAAGCCTGCTCATGGTGGAGACCGACGCGCGGAAGTGACGAGGGAGTCTTTGAGATAAAGAGCTGATGACCATCGACGCCGTTCAAAAGAGGGGCGACAGCCTGGGAAACTTGCCGAATAAGGGCACTTAAGCACTGCCACCCCGATTAATCCCGACCGGGACGGCACGGCGATTGCTATATGCGGGATGGTTTCACGTGACTCAGAAATAACTCGTTATTTTTCTCGATCTTTTGCGAGGGGGAAATATGCCGGACGCGTTCTTTGCTTCAAAAAAACGAAAACGTTCGTCTTCTTCTACAGACACGAAAAGAAAGCCGCGACAATCCAAGTCTAATGGCATTCAATCCAAGCCCAAGTCAAAGAAACGCAAGCAGGACGAAGAACTAGGCTCGGACAAGTCAGACGACGATGAGGCTGACATCGACACTCTCGATCTTCGCACAGACAACGAACCCGAGTCGAGTGGTGATGAGGATATCGACGAAACACCCGCCGAGAAACGTCTTCGACTCGCAAAGCTCTACTTACAGAGCGTGACAGAAGGCCTCGGTGAGTTTGCTCGCGTTCGCGCGATCCCCGCCATTCGTGACATTCGTACAGCCGAAGGTGAATTTGACGCCGCCGAGGTCGATAAAGAGCTCATATCAGCGCGCCTTCGTCAGGACGTGCTTGAGCATTCTGGAAAAGTTCACCTCTTCATTGCCGACACTGTAAGCCATATCCGTTTCTGCGTTCCCCAGATACCTACCGCGTGCCTAGTACGACTTTACTCTTACCTCACGACTCCGCTGTCGGGGCCACCGGCTCTCCGTGACGTCGGCCGTAGTCACCGAGGACGCCAAGTATCTGTTCACAGCTTCCAAAGACGGTACGATAAATAAATGGGATCTGTGGACCGGCAAGAAATTGGCCACGTTTTACAAACAGCGTTTGGATCCGAAAGGTAAAGGAAAGGAAAGAACAAATCTATCTGATATCGAGGGTCACTCGGACGAGGTACTGGCGTTGGCGGTCAGCAGTGATGGCCAATATCTCGCCAGTGCAGGGAAAGATAAAAAAGTCGGCATTTGGGACGCAAAGAAAAACGAATGGGTAAAGGGGTTTGGGGGCCATAAAGACACCATATCCGTACGTGAACTTCGCGTCTTTCGTTTGGTACTGCCACGGACATCGACACGTCATAGAGCCTCGCATTTCGCAAAGGCACCCTTCAACTATATACCGGATCCTTTGATCGCACAGTCAAATTGTTTGACCTCTCCGTTCTGGGGTATGTCGAAACGCTATTCGGCCATCAAGATACCATCGTCTCGATAGACGCTCTTCGCGGTGAGACGGCCATCACGGCAGGCGCTCGAGATCGAACACTACGGTACTGGAAAATCCCGGAGGAGAGTCAGCTCGTATTCCGCGGTGGTGGCAAGAGTGCACTTCGTGAGCTTCTAGAAGGTGGTGCTTTTGAGGGCCACATGAGCGACGAAGAAACGGAAGGGAAAAAGGGAAAAGGTGCAGGGAGTCACAAAAAGTTTGTGGAAGGCAGTATCGAGTGCGTTGCTTTGATCGACGAAACAATTTTTGTGAGCGGCGGTGATACAGGGTATGTTTTCTGTCACGTCTCTGGGCTGAACCGACAGCTGATGATGTTTTCATAGCTCTATATGCCTCTGGAGCACTCAAAAAAAGAAAGCGATATTCACTCAGGCGCTCTCTCACGGATTCCACGAAGTTGAGTCGTCCACCGAAGGCGTTGTGAAGACACCTCGCTGGATAACATCAATAGCATGTCTACGATATTCTGACGTATTTGCGTCCGGTAAAGTGGCCTCTTTCTTTTCCTTTCTGAGTGCTTATGCATCTGGTCAGGTTCATGGGACAGTGCTATACGAATATGGAAGCTAGATTCAAAGCTTAGATCATTTTCCCTCGTCGGGACTGTCCCAGCCCCGGGTGTTGTCAATTCTCTTCAGCTCCTGCCCTCTCCAAAAGGCTTTTTGGATGGTGCTTCATGGGCAAACACACCCGTTTCCGATCCTCCCACAGGAGGGCGCGCCACACCTGCCGCACACGTAAGATCGGCGACCGTCAAGATAACAGGTATCGAGACATTACTGTTAGTGGCTGGATTGGGACAGGAACATCGCTTGGGGAGGTGGTTGACTGTCAAGGGTGATGGGGTGGCGAACTCCACGGTTGTCGTGGCATTTCGGCCGAGGTCAGGACATGATTCATGACATACGAAGATATCCGTTTGTTACCCATAAAATGATGGTTATAATGATGTCATGCTGTGCGAATAAGGTGACATTATGTAATATTAAAAATCTCAAAATAACCATAAGTCCCTACTAACAGATTTGCTACCACCATCTCTACCCCAAAATGCGTTCTCATCCTGGGCCATCTAATGCACAGACGCGACGCAAGCTCAGGAAAAAACAGGAGAAACGGTCTCACCCGACCATGGACAAGAAAACTAACGAAAGAGAG
This sequence comes from Tubosaeta aff. heterosetosa, assembly GCA_038094375.1. Lineage (NCBI taxonomy): Eukaryota > Fungi > Basidiomycota > Agaricomycetes > Boletales > Boletaceae > Tubosaeta > Tubosaeta aff. heterosetosa. The sequence goes on from JBBPUC010000015.1 coordinate 29,511, forward strand.
CAGTTGGAAGCATTAGACAAACTTGCTATGGAATTCGTGAGTAGACCATATACAGCTGGTTTGTAGACTTAGACACGGCTGAGATTCTTTCAGGAACCTTCAGAGGACTTGAGCGCGTTTGCTGATCTCCCAATATCCCATCTCACCAAACGCGGTACGCTACCTCTTCGTCAGGGGAAAGGACTGTTCTTTAATGCAACCCAGGTCTCAAAAAATGCTTCTTTGTTGATATGACCGATATACAAACTTCCAGCATACCAGCGTCATTAAAGGGAAAGGACGTACTAGGCGCTGCTCGGACGGGGAGCGGAAAGACCCTTGCATTCTTGATTCCTACACTCGAGATACTCTATCGTCGGAAGTGGGGTCCCCAAGATGGATTAGGTGCCTTGATAATATCACCCACACGAGAATTGGTGCGTGTCTGCAACTAAAAATGGGCGGTAGTTGTGACGCAAGACCGCAAGGCCGTCCAAATATTCGACGTGCTGCGTTCCATAGGCCGTTATCACGGCTTTTCTGCAGGACTTGTGATCGGTGGAAAGAATCTCAAAGATGAACGCGAGCGTTTGTCTCGAATGAATATTCTCGTCGCGACGCCTGGTCGACTTTTGCAGCACATGGACCAAACCTTTGGCTTCGAGTCCGACAACTTGCAGGTTCTTGGTGAGTGACCTGTACTCTCGTGTGGATGGCGCTGAGCCTCCTCCTTAGTTCTTGACGAGGCGGATCGCATCCTTGACATGGGCTTTGCCAAGACGCTCACTGCACTTCTCTCGCACTTGCCAAAGTCCCGTCAAACATTACTGTTTTCTGCTACACAAACGCAGTCCGTTGCTCAGCTGGCTCGTCTTAGTCTCAAAGATCCAGTGCATATCGGTATACAGGAACCCGGAAGCTCGACAGCGACGCCCGCAGGTCTCTCGCAACACTATAGTGTATGCGCGCTCGATCGAAAGCTAGATACTCTCTGGTCATTCATCAAAACACATCTGCGCGCTAAAACTCTTGTCTTCCTTTCGAGCGGAAAGCAAGTCCGTTTCGTATTTGAGGCGTTCTGCAAGATGCAGCCTGGAGTACCGTTACTCCATCTACATGGGAAACAGAAACAGGCTACCCGGCTGACAATGTTTAGTCGCTTCACATCTTCCCAGCATGCGGTGTTATTTGCGACCGATATCGCTGCACGTGGATTGGATTTTCCATCGGTGGATTGGGTCGTTCAGGTGGATGCGCCAGAGGATGCAGAGACATATATTCACCGCGTGGGTCGGACGGCGCGATATGATAGCTCTGGAAAGGGACTCTTACTCCTGCTTCCTAGCGAAGAGGGAGGTATGCTCGCGGCGCTCGGAAAGAAGGGGATAAAGATTGAAAACATCAAAATCCGCGCGAGCAAGACTCAAAGCATTCAAAATCAACTCCAAAACCTCGCATTCCGGGATCCGGAGATCAAATACCTTGGGCAGCGTGTCAGTCTTTCGTTCAGAGTGCGTGCAGTTACCTGATCACTTTCCCATAGGCATTCGTATCCTACGTTCGTTCTGTGTATTTGCACAAGGACAAGTCGATATTTAAGCTCAACGAACTACCTGTCGAAAAGTTTGCCGAATCGCTCGGACTGCCAGGGGCACCAAAGATCAAATTTTTGGGTAAGGAACAGGCAAAGAAGCAGAAGAATGCGTCTCGAACCGTGGCTGCTCTTCAAGCGCAGATTGAGTCTGAGAAGGCTGGAGGATCATCATCTGAAGACGGTGGTGGGGAAAGCTCGTCGACGTCGGGGAGCGCTGAGGAGTCGGACAACGAGCTCCAAGAACCCCCAAAGCAAGGTTGCGCAGCGGCTTCAGCGGAGGGTTCTAAATCTGCCAAAGTTCGTCTTTTGCTATATGCCACAATCACCTGTTGAATTGAGTGTCATAGAACACAGTACGAACAAAGTACGACCGGATGTTTGAGCGGAAAAACCAAAATATCTTGTCTGAGCATTACTCCAAGCTTGTCGACCACGAAGATGCAGGAGACGAGGACGACTTTATCACTCTTAAGCGTGCAGACCACGATCTCGACCTGCCTGCCTCCGACGAACCCGATCCGGACGTCGCAAACCTTTCGCAGCGAAAAATTAAGCTCTCACGAACGAAGCGGATGGTCGCTAAATTCGGCCACCTGAACCACAAGCTCGTCTTCGATGATGAAGGAAAGCCCCACGAAATCTATGAAACGGTCACTCCGGATGAGTTTTACAAGCATGGCGCGGAGGCTGTCAAGGAAGCTGGTCGAGCATTTGCTGAAGGAGAAAAAGGGAAGTTGAAGAACGCGGATGTGGTTGACAAGCAAGAAGCAAAAGAACGGAAAAAGGAGAAGAAACGGAAGCGCAAAGGGCGCGAGCGTGGAGTAAGTCAAGTATCCCTAGAACGCTTACATGTTCCAACCCTTTGTTTTTTTTCTACACAGGATCGCGAGATAGATGAGGGTCGCGCTACTACTGGACCATCAGACGAACGAGATGATGGGTATGTTACCCCCGACTTCGATCTACCCTCGGAGGACGAAGGTGTGGAAGCGCCTCCGCCAAAGCGGACCAAGTCGTCGTCACGGACAAAATCGACGCGTCCGGCGGGGCCTCGCGACATCGAAGATGAAGAGGAGATGGCGTTGCAGTTATTGCGGAAGAAGTGAGCCTTGCTGCGACTGGACGTTCGCATGCCTGCTGGTTGTCTCGATCGTACGATAGGTCCCAGTGAATACGACCCGCTTTGTCCCGTCCCCAGTCGGAGTGAGCAAATTCTGCGAGTGCTGGCACGTTCATAAGACATTTATCATTGCTGTAAATCCGCTGTTGCTGTTCGCTTCAGTCGGTTCCTGTGGCCAGCTCCTGTGACATAAAAACTCTCTGCTTGTATCCTTCTTGCGTATTGGATCTGCTATGAGCTTTTTCTGCCCTAAAAAATCGGTTTCAAGGGTGTTGGGTAGAAGGACTGTGGTAGGAACTCGATTCGTTTCTGGCAGTGCATCCGAGGTACGGACCACCTTTTTTATATTTCGTTGTTCACCTTTCCCCTCGTGCAGCGACTTGCACCAAGCACCCGATACCTCAAGGCCGCCCATGACTTTACCACTGCCCCCAAAGCGGCCGCTACCTCTAGCACCCTCACCCTCGGGGAGCAATACGTCCTTGGCGTTTACGCTCGACCACCGTTTGTACTCTCGCATGGACGTGGAAGCTGGGTCTGGGATACCGAAGACCGAAAATTTCTCGACTTTAGTGCTGGGATTGCGGTCAACTCACTGGGTCATGCTGACCCTGGCGTCGCAGAGGTGTGTGATCCCCTGCGATTCTCCATCCTGTCTGTCTGATTGCTCGGCGATCAGGTCTTGAAACAACAAGCGTCGACGTTGCTCCACGCCTCCAACGTGTATCACAACCAATGGGCACCGAAGCTTGCGGAGCTGATCGTAACCCTCACTCAACAACACGGTGGCCTTGGCTTCCCTGCGGGGTCATCGCCTTCGCCTGCGGGTGCCAAAGTTTTCTTTGCCAATTCTGGTACAGAAGCCAACGAGGGTGCGTTGAAGATTGCACGCAAGGTCGGCAAGGATCGCTGGGCCGCCGCGACGGGTGGCAAACCAGATGACCCTTCCTGCACGAAAACGCGAATCGTGTGTTTCCAAAATTCGTTCCATGGGCGCAGCATGGGTGCATTGAGCGTCACTTCGACGGAAAAATACCAGGCACCATTCAGGCCGCTGATACCCGACGTCGATGTGGGAATGCTGAACGACCATGAGAGTCTTAACGAGCTCATTAGCGATGACACCTGCGTGGTCATTGTAGAGCCCGTGCAAGGTGAGGGAGGTGTCACCGCCGCAGACGAAGCTTGGTTGAAGGCACTGCGCAAACGATGTGACGAAACTGGGGCTGTGTTGATCTATGATGAGATTCAGGTAGGATTCGTTAGATTAGCATAGACGTCATTAATTCTCTTTACAGTGTGGCCTGTTTAGAACCGGATCGCTTTGGGCGCACTCGGTCCTTCCGGCGGATTGCCACCCCGACATTGTTACGATGGCAAAGCCGTTGGCGAATGGGTACCCCATTGGTGCTGTGCTGCTGCGTGACTCGATTGCTCCCACGATGACAGCAGGTAAGACGCAACGTTATTTAGTGCGTCGGCCGAGGTGACCTTTCGGGCGCCGTAGGGACTCACGGCACAACGTTTGGCGGATCGCCCTTGGCTTGTGCTGTTGGCCATCACGTGTTGTCTCGGTTGAGTTCCCCAACATTTGTTGCTCACGTCAAGGAGATTAGCGCCTATTTGGATAGTCGGTTAGAGTGTTTAGCGCACTGGTTCCCGGACCTTATCCAGAACAAGATCCGTGGCCGTGGCCTCCTCCGAGGCATCGGATTCAAAAACGAGGCCCACCCTGGCCAGGTTGTGCAGCTGGCGCGGGAGCGTGGGGTGCTCGTGTTGGCTGCCGGGAAGGATGCTGTGCGACTGGTGCCTTCACTGAACGCGGGCAAGGAGGAGGCGGAGATGGCTATCGACGTGTTGGAGGGGTGTTTGACGGTACTTGGTAGTACATGACCGGAGTAGGAAATGCGACCCTCCTTATTGGGGGTGATAACGGCAATAGAGGAGAACTTGTGCACGTTCTTTTGGGGTCCATTTAAATGACCAGCTCCAGTGTGACGGCTGTTTCATCTTCTCACCCCACAGATTCAGTAGAGTTACAGTCGTTTCCCAGCAACGACGACGGAGACCCAGACATGCCTCTCGTACGAGCTGATAGCCAGGAACATATCCTGGAAGACATTTCCTCTGACAAGCCACAAGGTGAGCCTCTCTTCGTGCCGAGGATGGTGTTGACCCTATCCAGCGCCATTCCCGTATCCCGCTGATCGCATATGTGGACTCTATCTGTTGCATCTTTCTTCCTTCGCGTCCATCCCGTACTTATATCCCTCACGACAGCCTGGAAGCGGAAGCTCGTCAAACTCGGCGCCTCCTTCTTTCTATTCGGACTTATCAATAACGGTGAGCACCCGCCTGCCTCGCATTGGCGATTGGAGCGATGACCCGCTCTAGTACTATATGTAATCATCCTTTCCGCTGCACTTGATCTGGTGCCCCCATCCACCCCCAAGGGTATCATCGCCTTCTGCAACATATTTCCCGCGTTGATGGCCAAACTTTTGTGGCCGTATTTTCTCAAGGGCAAAATAAGATACACCCGACGCGTCGTAGGATGTGCATTGTTGAGCTTCATTGGCATGCTGGTGCGTGCATTATGACATGGGCCGTAATGTCCCTTACCATCCCTAGGTCGTCGCCCTGTATGACAGTCTTTATGCTAGACTGCTGGGCATCTCGCTCGCCTCTTTATCTTCCGGTAATTTTGATACCTTGATCTTCATCGTAACCTCACCTCACCGTCGGTAGGGTTGGGCGAACTGACGTTCCTGCAGCTGTCCACTACTTATAATCTTTCGGCTGGCGGCCAAAGCGTAGGGTGAGAATATTTCCTCGATTCAAAACATTCAATTTAGCGAAGTTCTAGTTACTTTGCCGCTGGTACCGGTGCTGCTGGGCTTGTTGGAGCGGCGCTCTGGTGGGAAGTCAGGGGACTGGGTGTTCAGTTGGGTGTAGGCCTCTCCTCGGTAGGCAGATATATCATCACCTTCCTAGTCTCACTTCCACATCTTTCTTGTCAGATACTTCCATTTGTCTTGCCTTTGGCATATTTCCTCTTGCTCCCACGTCCGGCTGCATTTATGGGTTCACCTTCCCTCGGATCTTACACTCCTTTGCCTGAAGAGGATCCTGACATGGCTGCTGCGGTCGGGGTTGCAGAAGGGGATACCCTTCTCGGTCAACCACCTAAAGTACCTGTATTCTTAACTGGTAGAGACAAGTGGTGCCTCGTAAAGCCGATGATATACAAGTACATGCTTCCGCTCTGTAAGTGTTCACTGTGATGTGCTGAATAATGATTCTGATCGTTCCTCATACAGTCTTGGTGTACACCGTGAGTACATAAATCGATCCATCGAAATACGTTTCATTGATTGTATTGGTAGTTTGAATACACGATCAATCAAGTGAGTTGTTTGGACTGCTGTTTATTTCACTTCTAAATGTCTCTTTCAGGGCGTAGCGCCAACCTTGTTATATCCTGTGCCGTCACCAGAACGCGACGGTATCCTGAGCAAGATCATCCGTTCCATTAGAGATTATTACCCACTATGGCAGGTATGGGTTCGATCAACTGTTCCCGAATGTGCGCCTTATCCTCGGCGCCTCCCCGCTTACAGCTCGTGTATCAATCCACGGTCTTTATATCGCGCTCCTCGATCTCGCTTGGCATCCCACCGCTTCCATCCAAGCTCCTCTCTCTTCCTGCATTCGTCCAATTTGTGATCCTCGTGACTCTGATTTACGAATCAGCTGTCGGTATTTTTTCGGAAGATCATTCCGCGAGCAGTATCGTATTTGTTTTTCTCCTGATAAGTATCGAGGGTATATGTGGTGGGCTCGCATAGTCAGTGTCTTGCATGCCACACGCACACGGGACTGACAGTTATATTTCCAGCGTGAACGTGTTCTACCGGATCAACCAGGAGCGTCCAGATCCCTCTACGGTGCTCGATATGGAACGCGCGAGGCAAGAGCTCGAGTTCAAGATCGGCTCGTTGGGCTTCTCAGACTCGTCCGGGATCCTCCTTGCGTCGATCCTCGCAGTCCCGACCGAGGTGGAGCTCTGCAGAGCGCAGACGGCGAGAATGAAGGTGCTCTGCAAGGGATTGTAGAGATGGGGCGGCCCGTATGCATGCATAGTCTCGGGGCCTTTCACCCGCTGGAGGGTTAAGTTCTAGGCAAGTACTCTGTACGCATCTGGTGTTACTCTGCCGGGTGTTTCCTAGGACGTGGGTCTCGAGATTACCTTGCGCGCAGACGGGATCCGGCTGAGAGTTACGACGGTCATAGAGAGCTGAGACGTAAACAATGCTACCTAATCCTTTTGAATATATTTATTGAGCCTCGCACGTACACCCTACATTATCCTGTTGAAAGCGAGATGAATTATTGCGCGCGTGAACAGTAAATGATACAACCAAGATGCCGATATTGAACGTGAGTGATGGTCAGAAAGCAAATAATATGATACGGCATAAAGTATTCAAAGCATGTCATGGCGCAGGCCGGGGTGAACCAACATACAAGCCAAACGACTGCCATGTCTCTTGGAGGTGGAGCTGTTGCTCGTGCTGAAGAGGTTCTTCGACCATACCTTCTCTTGCGACGATATGGGGGTACTGATCGTACTGTCCATATTGACCGTGAGGTTGGGCTGAGTGCGCCATGGGATCTGCATATGTTCGAGAAGGGTCATCCCAATGGCGTACTTGCCCAGACAGATTCTGGTAGCCAGTCGTGAAAACTGTCTGCTGCGGTGTTATTGTCGTATATGGTCGTGAAGTGCAATCGGCGGGATAACAGTGTTGCTGAGTTTGATAGTACGGCTGTGCCTGGTCGCTGGGCTGATCTTGCTGATACACTGGCTGCCCATACGACTCGTAGCGGGAATCGGCGGAGTGGTATTCATACTCGTAGGATGAGCCCTGCGAGGATGTAGATTGAAGGGCGCCGGGTTGGTAATGAGGGTAAGAGTGTGTGGTTGAATGACAACGCGACGGAGCCTGGGACGACGTGGTGGGATACTGGCTCGACCCATAGGCGGATGCGGCTGATGAGGTATTCGTACCCGGCACATTCAACTGGAAGTTGGAGGGGGGTATGAAGAGTGGGTAGAGCCGCTGTTGCTCGGTTTGTCGCGACCGATGTTGTGGCTGACCCGTCACTTCCGGTGCCTGCAGCACTTCCATGTGTGTATCCGTATCGGTATAGTACTCGTCCCGCTGGGCATTCTTCAACTGTGAATTGAGGTCGCCGTCAAAGTTGGCCCATTGATCACGAAGCGTTGGGTGCAACGCCGTAAAGTTCTCAATGGGTGGGTTAGCTGACATGACTGGCGCTCGCTGACTCGGATCGCCAGGAGAATTGCCTGCGCTAGGGTTTGAACTATGAACTAGAGATGAAGCAGGGGAAGGAGAAGCCTTGGTGGCTACCGTGTTAATTCGGCCACTAAAGATAGATAACTCGTCTCTCAGTTTCGGCTCCACGGAAGGCGAGAAGATGTCTTCGTTACAGACGACGGAAGGTTTCGCTGTGCTGTATGTTCGTTCTGCCTTTTGCAGAAGCCGCTCTAGAATGGGCTAAGCGGAGGTATAAGTGATCTATCGAACGTGAGATAGCCATTAGACGTGCCAAAAATTTCACTGCACGCCCGCCATGTTTCGATGCCTCTCTAAAGAGGACCACCGCCTGAAGAGTCGATTAGTTTAAGTGTGGCGGAAATTCTCTGAACTGACTCTGCGTAGTTCCGTCAGAGCAGCTCCAGTAGTTTTGGATCGTGTCCCAACACCCGACGCATGCGTGACGATGGAAGCTAACATCACCTGAATGTAAGCGGTGGTGCTTAGCCAATTCTCTTCACAAGCGGAAAGTACCAACCGCGCTTGAAAACGCGTGCGTCCACAACACCCAGAAGCGTGCGATTCGCACCGGAAAGAGATCGAATTGAATTCGCAAATTGCTGAGTATTTCGCAGCTACTGCGATAACCTGCCAAAAACGAAGGCGCAAATTGGCTCTGCATCGGGTTACTAGGGTTATTTGAAACAGCTTCCGCAAAAAAGCATCGGTGAATGTAAACGAGCACTAACACATTTTAGCGTGCAAAGTGGAGCAGGATCTGGAAGAACAACTGACTGTAGTTCCGATAGTTCAACGGCATGTAGTGTTTCATCGTTTCTGCGAGTCCAGCGCCCGCAAGTGGAGCCCATTGAGCATACTTTGGAAGTTCCATATCTCGCACTTTACGATCTAGCTCAATGATCGCAGAGTATTTGGGTACCTTTGCCGTTTGTGCGTTCTCGATGACAGCCGCGACGCACTCGAGCCCAAATTGAGCTTTCCACGCAGGAACTGGGAAAAACGGCTCATGACGGTTGGTCAAGACGAAAGCTCAACCACTCACAGCTAGGAAGAACGGAACCATCGTCATCAATCGTGGGGTCCGGATCGTTAGGAAGCTCGCAATCAACAAATGGAAGATAGAACGTGGCTAAACGGCCAGTTGCAAGGCACTAGAGGAAGACTCGATGAGTCACAGACGATAACGTAGGGTTTAAGGCAACCTACTAGCCATCCATCCGTAATGAACAACTCCCAGAAAAGGGCACGACGCTTCTGAACTTCTGAGCTTGGCAACTTCCAGCGAGCACAGTCACGATCTATTATGAATTCTCTGAGTTTACCGGGTCACATATAAACAGAGGGACCCACGAAGTCCAATCTACACGTTTTAATATAAGTATAGCGTTCATTTAATTTGGAGTGGTTACTCACGCTCTGTGCTAGCTTCGTCGCGAGTCCGAATATACTCCAAGTGCATTCAATACCGTTTTCGCCGCTGAGCAACCCTTGATAGATGGCCAACAACGCCAGGGTCTGAATAGTGGTTACAGAGGGCGGTCTGTCCAACACCGGTTCCAGGTTCAGTGCAGCACGCGACAAACAGCAGTACATGTTAGCTTCCTCATTATCGGGTGCAGGCGGTAGCGAATTATCGGTGAGAGCGCCAAAGCAAAAGACGACAAAAAGTAATGCTAGTTCATGAGATGTCTTGCCTTGCGGTTCCGTCGACCCACCGGACGGACTGTGCTGTCCGACCAAAGGCGCCACAGAACCGGGGATTAGAAGGTCAGAAGCTTCGCTATACCAGAGAGGGAGGCACTCTTCCAGAAGTTGTCTTTTAGTGATTGCACCAAAAAACCAGGGTGCCTGGGACAAATAAAGTTCGCACAACTGACGCGCTCGCTGCCACGGAGGCAAATAGTTTTGGACGAGGTGATTGAGATCGACAGAGTCGGTGAAAACAGGAGTGAGAGGGAAGGTGTTGGCCAAATGCCTGATGGGGGCCGAAAGGTCGTTCAGAGTTGGATACGAAGGAGGACCAGTCAGACGTGAAGACTCCGTTGCCTCGCCCTTGCAAAGAGAATAACTAAGAGGGGAACAGCGCGGTCAATCGTCGACTTACAATCAGCAAGCTCTTGATAACAATGCTTCAACAGTCAAACGCAACCTGTGAACGAACACCACTCACCTCGGAGCCAGCGGTTCGACCATAAAAGGTCGCAGCACCATCGTCTCGCAAGGCCAGAGTTCCAAACGCCTCAATGCAGTGAGAGTCGTCGTCGGGTGGATCCATGGACTTTTGAGTCTTGTCGTCGTCGTCGACGGCGACGTGCAGGTCGATAATCGACTTGATTTGAAGAAGCTCTCGAGATAACAAAGGATGAGATTCACTTGGCGCCATGCTTGACTGCAGAACCACGAGGGCATCCTCGAGCTGTCGAATGCGATCACTCATGAGTAATATCTTGTTATGCAACTTTTCTGTATCAGCAAGGACGAAACTGGGGCATGTCTGAATATGCCGTCAAAGTTCTCAGAATCTACATACCGTGTACCTTGTCCGGTCGTCAGTTTTCCTAGTCGGAGGTCAAAGCATGCTGTTGGACATGGAGTGTGGACGCATACCGTTTGGACATATTGCTGAGCATCCGCGACGTTTGCATGACGAGCAAGGGACGGTCTTGTCGCACTTTAGTTTTAGGCTGCATTGGCCATATGAGTTTGAGAAAAGCCAACGGGCAAGCACAGACCGGCGACATTCTGCGCAAGACATGACGCCCCGATTCCGCTTCTGCTCCTTGTCCATCGCCTTTTGCGCCTCCTTGCTTTCCTGGCGGACATTGAGCTTTGGCGCTTGTGGCATTCGAACGAGATGGTGGTGGAGGGGAAAGAAGAGGACTTGTCATCCGGAGTGACTGTTAGGTAAACCCGACCGTACGGGGAAACATCAAATGTCACTCCGACCCGAACGCGAATACAATTGTAAAGCTAAACGAGCGAAGAAATCCCTACGAGCCCAAACCAAACCAGCTGGTGGGTGCTGCGCGTTCGCCATCAACGTCCCCATCACTCGCGTCTTCCTCTTCTTCAAAGCTTCTCCCGCGCCGCACCAGCAACTCCGAATCAGAAGAATGATGCAAACCCTCAAAAGACTCCGAGGAAGTGGGGACGTGTGGCTCTACTTTGGTCTTGCGCCTGCGGTCACGTGTAGACCGGGAGGCATCCAGCTGCAGCTGCGAGCCGGCTGGCGTCTGCCAGGCTGTGTCAGCAGTCACTGCTGCACCCTGCGTTAAAAGTGCAGCACCCGATGCGAGCAGACTCGGTCCGTAGGAGCGCCACAGGCCTGCGACAAGGTGGACAGGGCCAGACACGGGGTCACCCAGGGAGGGTGGGGCACCCACAGTCGCATACTGAACTTGCTGTTGCTGGCCAAGCGCGCCGGTGAACTGGATCCACAGCGCACGCAAACGATCCTGAATGAAGGCGTATATGCGTGCCTTGAAAGAGGCGAGGGTAGCGTCGATCTGCGATTCATGCAAGTGGAGAAAGGGCTGTAAATAGTTGATGTAGATGTGCGACGATCCACGCGTTTGCGGAAGCACAAGGTAGAGAAGAAAGAGCGTCTTGACCAAGTGGTACATCGGGATCCTATGACGTCGATCTGTTGAGTGGATGTGCGGTCCCACGACGGACAGACTTGCCAGGACACAAGCCATTCGGCGACGTACTCGACGCCGACGATGCAACCGAGTACGGACCAATACATGAGCCATCGCTCCAAGTCTTCCTCCGACGCAGGTCGCTGTAAAAGTGTCTTGTAGGATGCATAGCCGGGGTAGAGAAACGCGGCCAGTGAGCTGACGAACCCTCGTCAACGAACGGCACGAGGGTAACGAGGGCAATACCTTGTTATAAACCAAGTCAAGTAGAAGAGCATGGTGGATGTCCAGCAAGTTGTTCTGCACGTTCCGTGGCTGCGACGAGGGTTAGTCAGCATGCTTACGTGTTGCGGAGGCAAAAACGCGCTCATTAGCAGCGCGTCTTGACGCGACCGTGTCGTTTGCAACATGGCACGCAGAAGGGCACGTCTCACACGCAAGAAGAAATTCCCAAAGAGACTGCAGATTAAAGCACCCTGTGGACTCAGCCAGCAGGAATTCCTTGCGCTCGCTCAGGACTATGGCTCCTTTGTAGGTGAGCCGCTTCACCACAGAACGCTGGTGACATAATGAACTCTAACTTTGTATAGTTGAAGACTTGGAGCACGAAGGTCACACCTTTAAATTAGGCGATCTGTAAGCAGAGCGTATATTTTTATCCGTTTCGCCTACTGACTTCATTCTGTCAGGGCGTTCATACAATACCGGGAGTCGGAAGAAGGCGACTCCCCGGGCGCACCAGATGCCTATTGGATTGGCGTGGTGAAAGAGATCAGGGCGAACACGCCTGCAGAAGTGAGAGTCTCTTCTCGCGTACGTCTGACTAACGTTGGCTTTGCGGCACTTTCCAGGTTTGGGTTAAAGTTCAGTGGTTCTGGTCGCCGCAGGAGGTGGCAGAGGTCATTAAATCCTTGTGAGGCCATCTACCCTACTCATCCTCCAGATCTAAACTAGGCCAAAGTGACCCCACCAAATGCGGAAAGTACGAGAAGCTGGCGTCGGACAATTGCGACATCATCTCTGTCCACTCCTTTGTTGGTAAGCGTGTGCTGTCTCTACTACGGGTGTCATACAATACAACCTATTCACTAGATCATGTGGAAGTGAAGGAGTTTGACGAGACTAGCATCTACCAGGCCTTTATTGAGGACGACGAGTGGTTTTACCGGCACAAGTTCTTATATGATGGAAAGAGAATCGCAGCAAGTTTCTATTTCCTTCTCCTGCTTAACCTCTAGTTGAATTCGCATCAAGACAAAGGTGACTCATGCGGCCTGCAATATTTGCAAGATCCCTTATGCCCCGGGGGAGATCAAAATTCACCACTTCTGCCCCAGGCCGACCTGCCGCAAGTTCTATCATCAGGCATGCCTGGTCAAGCATGGCTACACAGAGGGCAACCAGCGTCACAGACTCTTGGAAACTTGGCCTGACGTTGACCGTACCTGTACTATTGCGGATCTTCTAGAGTCTTGCCCTCCGTCAAAGAGACTCAAGAGGGATGGTAACAAGTCCAGGGGGAGTCTGTCCGGAGAGGACCCTCTTTTAAACATCCCACTCGGTCTCATTGCTGTTGCCGATCAGCCCATTATCAGAGGCAATGAAGGGGGTGGGATCGTTGGGAACATTACTTCTGTGGCTGCCGCCAGGAGTCTTATCTATCAGGCACTCACCGGGAATGGCCTCATCCCAGACGACTGGGACATTAGAACCAGCACGCCTGCAACATTCCCCGATCCTGGTACCCTTCCCAATTGTTTCTGCCCATCTTGCTATAGCCCCATCTAGTCACATCTTGCATATCCATTTTGCCGTGTAGCACTGTATATACCACAAACCGACACTCATACCCGTCATACTTACCAAATACAAGGTCTTTCAACTGTTGGAGCTCTGTTGAGGCTGAAATGATATATTCACCAGCGATGAGCATGAATCTAAATTAGAATGGGCCACCATATACAGCCGTACGATACCAAAAGCATGACCATGTCGTGACTGCCGTTCCTTCCATAATGCGATCCACACGAAAACTAGTTGTACAGTGAACCAGAGACGTGAAACAAATGAACCAGTATGTGTAAGCCAAACCTCGAAAGCAAGATTGACGCAAATAGGGATATCACCATGCGAAGGACGCGCGGCTCAACTGTCGTCGCTGTCGCTTGTTTTGTTCGCGCGGACGATCGACCGTCCGACAGAACTCGGAGAACGGTCGTCGTCCTTGCGTTTACGCTTACGCTCCGTTTCGCGCGTGTTGAGCCGCACGCCCCATCTGGCCAGTTGCTTCATATGGCGTCAGCACGTGTATACAACGACGCCCGAGGCACATCACCTTGGTCAGTTCCGTGGACGGTTGTAATCCAGGAAACTCTTTGGTCGAGTAGATCCTGAACGGCCCGCCAAAGCATTCCGCTTGAATGGGCAGGTCACCATGACCAGACGTGCGCGAGAATAGGTCAAAACAGCGGTACCGTAAAAAGAACTGACCCTCTATCTTGACCGCCAGGTCCTTGAAAACGGTCAGCGGACGAACAGCCAGGACCGAGAAAACGCACGACTGACTGCAAAGGGAAAGACGAGCACTTTTCGGCCTTGATATTCGATGCTTGCGAGCTGTATAAATGTCGCACCGGAGAGCGCGGTGGTGCAATTCATGTCTTCTGTGACAGGTTGCCCCCAAAAGTGTGTGATCACACGCTGCGTGGGGCTGGGCGGTTGTTGCGTTGTTGGTGAGACAGCGGGCCGGGGGAGCGTGAGTGGCGGCAGTTGTATGGATGCCAGGTCCGGGTGGTGGTAGAGAGGTGCGCGTGGTGGCTCTGGCGGTGGTGGGTGTGAAACATGGCTCTGGGGCAGCTCCCGAGTAAGTACCGAGGACGATGGGTCGCGCGCTGCGGTGGGCACAGGGAAAAGATCGACATTGCACAAGAGTCCGAGAGCATTCACGTCGCTTGCACGATATAAGCGCCGCTTATCTCGTCAAAGGCGATGGCGCCGACTCACGAGTAATCCTGGATTTCTCTTTCGTACTGGGTTTCTGAGCCGTGATTGAATACTTGGAATAATCTGAGCAGCACGACGGGGGGTGGATCAAGGGGACGCCGATCCACCCTGGCATACCTGGTAAGTGGCAGAGGGTTAGGGAGCTAGTGATAGTGAAAATAGGAACGGCAGGGAAGGATATTACTTTCGACCCAAGTCGGCCTTTTGGATTTCGGCCAATTCGGCGCGAATGGTCTTGCCTGCGAACGAGCCAGAGACGAAATGGATTGGAAGGTTGGTGCTAGAGCTGCTGGTCCGTCGAGGTGGATTGGATGGCCCCATCAATAAATCCATGAACGGCAAGGAAACGAGGTTGGGACAAGCAGCGCGGATCCACCTGTTTGGGGGGGAGGACGATCAGGTCGTGTTTGGGCGAGTTGAACGGATATGGCACGAGTAGGCGGCGCTCTTAAGGTCGCAACGGAGGAGATGGTCGACCCTCTAAGTTCCAGGGCATCTGCGTTCTAAATTGAGACGCATGTCTTTCTTCGCTGGGTATTGAATTCAATCAGGCCGCCAAGCCAGGAACGCCCCACCGGTTCGTTCGTCTCAGCGCGTGGGGGGAGCTCAAAGTGCAAGGAAACCAGTGGAATAAAAACTAAGCCTGACGTCTTCATAGTTGCTATTTATTTTTCAGTTTCAAGTCTATCCAGTTCCCCGGAACATGGCGCGATGGCGGTGATAGTTCGCCCGGGTTGGAAAGATGGTTTCTACAGCTCCAAGGAATATTTGTCTAGTACTATCGAGTGTTCATAGAGTTCGTACGCTCCCCGTGATACATTAAACCACCGAGATGGTCAATCGATGCTAGTAGTGAAAGAGTCCAGCGAGAATCAAGTGTCCAGCTTGGTGGGAGCCGAGATAGCGGAGAGGAAAAAAGGTAATCGCAAGGAAAGTACAAGTAATCGTGGATAGCCTATAGAATGCAATGATATGAATGGGAGATGACTAACTACAGATTCTGGCACAAGGAGCAGTTCACTTTGATCTTTTCTCGGAATGCGGCAGCTGAACGCGCAGGAGAATGAGACGAGGCACTGACATCCAACAGTAAGACTTACGAAGCGCAATGAGGGCCGAGAAGAAGACTATAGAAGCCATGAAAATAAAACCATATTTAATGATCTGCCGCAGAGTCAGAGATCAAGTCAGAGAAAAACCAGTCCACTCACTATTCGGCGACGCTGCTTTCTCTGCTTGTGAGTGTACAGCGGAGCACGAATCTGTTTCGATGGACGCAGCCAAACTAGCGTGCCAGTCAGTAGTGGTCGTACAACACGGGAATTGTCTTACACAGCAACATTGCATGCAGGCGGTCCACATATGGTATAAGCATCGGCGGGGTTAACATGAAGAGTAGGAAGTGGCCAATCAACAGATCCGAGCTCCACAAGGATAGCTCGATAATCTTCACAATGAATTCACGGCCAGGTTGTGACATGACATGTGCGCCGAGGCCGCGGCCGTACCATCGACCCGTCCACCAGGCGCGGTTGGTTTCGTCATGTTTAAACTCGCGAGACAGGAACACGGCAATCAAAATCTTGTGGATGGCACGTTGAATGGCAATGACCGCAATAATACCAAGAACAGCATGTGATCCGTTCCAGGTTTCCAAGAACCACTACAAAAAAGGTTAGATTTCGTACACCTCACCAAATGTCGTGGGACGAACAAAGAATTCAAAGAACCCAATCATCCCCAAAACACCTAGCACATGCGCGATGGAAGCCATGAGCGACCCGAACCTCGGGAACGTAGGATCCATCATGGGTCCGAGGAACAATGATAAGAGGAACAAGGAAAGGAGCACCGCGGCGTTCCAAACAAGCGGACCAAGGGAGACAACGGCAATACGGATCAATGGACTTGGGGGTAGTTTTCCAGTGGTGTCAGGGAACGCCTTGACGAACATGTACGCGATGATGAAAACTACGGCCATTACGACTGGGAAGACAACCTCGGAGAAGATCACGGCCCGCCACTTGGCACGAGGGACATCACCCGAAAGTTTTTCAGAGGGAAGACCGAGTTTCTTTTTCTTGTACCCAGTGATCATTGTCCGAGATAGCCGACAATAGCCAATCCAAGAGTTGTTGTGTGACCGCGAGTTTCCACGAGACATCCACCGCAAGAATTCACTGAAAAAGGTATGAATAGTGATCGGAACGAGGGAAACCGACATACCGATAATCGATGATAAAGTCAGAAAGCACAAACTGGTGGGGGTTGAACATGAAAGGTGCAATGCAAAGTGCAAGAATAGAAACCCAGAAGTAGATGAGATAAGGTGTCCACCATGCCATCGTGACATAGAGAAGCATGATCAATGTTCTCATCCCAAGGTATATGCTTGGGCCAGCAAAACGAGAGAATAGGATGCTAAAGGATAGACGGGTCGTAGCAAAGCCTCGTCCAGTAGCAATATACCTAGCACCACCGAATGTAAGGTTGCTGATGATGGAATGCGTGTAGATTTGTGTCGAGAAGACCTCAAAGACGGGTGAGAAAGACATGAACTGTTTGCCAAGTCGGATGATTGCTCGTCCGGTGCCCCGTTCCACTAGCTCTGGAACGGGTTTGAGAGATCCATTACCGTCGTGTCAGTCAGGAAATAAATACCTTGGATGAAAAGTGGCAAGAATGCAATGAAAAAGACCAAGAAGATACTGATGATGCAGCGCTGGATCCATTCGAAGACGGGGGTGAGATTGTAGCATCCGGGAATTGCCGTTCCTGCCGATGTGTACTGACAGATCTTGACCGAAGAATTGAGCGTGCCCAAGAAAACCACTAATCACGTCGTTAGCGCGCACATCAAGCAGATCGGCTCAGTGAGACTGACTCGTCACGATAAAGCATTGGACGGCGAGAATGATGAGCATATTGTTGATGTGGAAACCGGGATGGCCGTAGTAGAAAGTTAAGAATCGATCGATGGGAAGTTGGGTACCCAAGTAATAGTACTCCCGACTGAGCATTTGTTCCCCCATTCCCGTCCCGATCTTCGTCTGGAAATTCAAGATGGTACCAAACCCGAGGTCACGACCCTTGCCGCACTGGTAGTATTCGGTGTGTTTGATACGACCGCCACGACCAACGGCAGTCATTCCGGCAAAGATATCCTCGTTCAAGTGCAGTCCCTTCTGAGCTTTAGAGACGCCACCTCGAGTGTTCATGTAAAGTCCATTCAGGAAATCGGGGTGTCCATAGTGAAGCTTCCCACCGATCCAGGCCCACGAACGTGCAGAGAGGGTCCCAAAGGTTTGTTCCTTGCCAGCCGCGATATCTCCTAGAATGCCGATGTTCTCAGAGAAGATGTACTCGCGAGCACCGACGATAGCTACTGGAGGCTTCTTGAATTCCTTGTGGCCATATTGAGCATACGGGCTCTGAGTCGACACTGAGTATTCTTCAAACTCGCCAAGGATATTACGAATTTTGAGACATTCCTCGAGATAGTTGTCTTGGTTGGCATCGATAAGCTGAAGATATTCGCCGCGGTAAAAGATGATTGCATGGTTCTGGTTATCGGACTTTCCGTCGCCAAGAATGGGATTACCAGGTAATTCGATGCGGAACTTGGGTCGACGACGTCCGGTCTCGGGGATAAAATCGGAATGACCATCGATGAGGGCAGAGAAAAGACGGGGATCGCCCCCTTCCTTCCGTGGTGGCTCTTCGTCCAAGTAAGCAATCTGAAGATCAGGGTATGCGCGCAACAGGAATTCGGCGTTCTCGTGTTCCTCCTTGTTGAATTTGGAATAGCGCTGCATCGAAACAACAAACTTGAACTTGCGTCGAGCCATTCGCTCCAGTTCACGTTCCAGTTTGTCAGTGTTTCCTCCAAACATTTGGACGACCTCGGGATTCTCAACACGATAGAGAAGTTTGATGGCCTTGGCATAGTTCATCATCCCAGACACAGTGCGATACAAGGTTTGCGCGCGCAGAGACGCCCAGATTCGCGTACGAAGGGTAAACTCCGGGGCGGCACTCTTGAAACCAATGCAGTAAAAGGGAAGATCATCCATCTTGGACTGGCCTTTCTCGTCTGTACCAAAGGGGGCAGTATTGTTGTACAGTGCCGATTCCTCGGCGAGAATCTTGGTGTCCTTGACAAAATTGTCCCATTCGACAGGATGAAGTTGCTTTAGGTACTCGAGGAGCGTGACACGAGCGTGTTGGTCTTCCTCGCGGATGATCTCCCTGAGGGACAGGAGAATCTGAAAAGACAAATTAACAAGGTGATGAGGCGCTCCTCATGCAACGCACCTTTTCGCTGTAATGAGGCGTAAGGACCGTGAATGTGGGCATAGCGTTGACCGGTAAAGGTTCAGGAAGATCGATAGTCAAAGACCGAGCAAAGAAAGAGATTCGACGCTCAGCCTCGCTACCAGTTGAGAAGAATTCCCCTTTGAATCCTTTGTCGCTCTGGGAAATGAAGAACGGTGGCGCCCGCAAACTACGTTTCCCGTCTTGGCCCGTGTCCACCTGATGATACAATAACTTTTGCACATGTTCGATGGAGAGTAGATGTTCTCGATACATGGAGATGATGATGGCGTTCCATATTTGCGAGACGAGCACCTATCTGAGATGAATACAATGCAAGACTGAAGCTATTGACGACTGTTACCTTTGGCTTGTATTTTATCTCCATCTCCCGCGTGGCAAGCAGCTTGGCGTATATCCGCTTGGGTAACCGGGTATAGATGTCCTTCCATGGAGTCCAAATCGAAAGTCCAATCATGAATGACCGCGTGATACTGAAGACGGTGTTCCAGATGATGTACCAGAGGAAAGTATCCAAGAAGAAGAGCACCAAATCCGTGATATACATGATGGTCAACGTGAATGCCGCTTGGTTCGTGCACAAGTACGACCCAAAAAACTTGTCACTGCAACCTTGGATCTTCATGTTCACCATCACGCCGATGGGGTCTCGGAACGACAGCGTGAGGAAAAAGTACGACTCCGTGGCCTTGCAACCGAAAATGAGAGTCCATAATGCAACCGAAGCAACCCTAGCTTGTGGAGGTAGAGCGGGGTATGATGCAGTAAAGGTTTGGCTTGCGAGATACTTTCTTGATTTTCCGGCTACCCTGTCGCCAAACATGCGCCCGGATGGCATGGTGGCAAACAAAAGGGTTGCAACGACAGAGATGAAAAATTGTACTATGCCAAGAATGAGTGCGAGGGACCCAGCATTTCCACCAGTGCTAAACTCCGCGATTGCGATGTAGACCGTCGGTCCAGCGGTCAACGCTAGAGTGATGATCAAGAACAGTAGTCGACGAGAGAGATGCGAGGTATTATTCCAGGTCGTGGGGATATACGAGAATTCCGCGAGCGTTGCAGCAATCATGATGAGAGTGGCCACAGCGCCACCTAGGGCGGTTACGGACCATGAAAGAGCCGGGGAGTTAACGACAGTGTTATCTGATTTAGTGATTTGGTAGACTCGGGGAGAGTTATATGCAGTATAAAACCAGTAGAGAGCGACGTGGATGACCCAGATACGGTTGAAGTTGACAAGAAGATGACCAAAGGAACGCTTTTCGTAATAAGTCTTGAAAAACGCTCTATTCCATTCGATACGGTCGAATTTCATGTACCGATGCGATGGTGGTAGGTCAATCAACCGCGTCTGGGGAGGTCTCGCGTGAACACAGCAAAATACGTGGAGAAAGAGACGTACCTTGTCCGAGAGCGTGATCCGGGCGATACCTTCCGGGTACCAAAAGAGTTGATTTACATCATCATAACCAATGATATCTGCATGATCCCTTTCTTTGCGTACGAATCTGCCATCGACGACTTCGTAGCCCTGGTCACGGATGAAACGATAGAGGGGTTTAATGACTGCACGAAGGTAGAGCCCCTCGGGGACGGGATCGACACGACTCTGACACTCGGGAGAGCGGTAGTAGTCGTCAGCACACTTGAAAATGAAACAGAGACACTCTGGGATGAAACGGACTTGGGCCGCCTCGCCCCAAAGGAGGAGATAGAGAGCGATTTGACGGAGACGGTCGTACTGACTCATATTGTTCATTGCCTGGCGCCAACGATCCATGGCTGTCTGCAGGGACTTTGCGTTGAGGCGTAGTTTTCTGCGCTTGGTGGACCGCAGACGCTGTAGGCCGGGGTTCTGCACGTGACCCACGGCGTCATCGAGGTCGAGTTGAGCGGCAAAATACCATTTCCGGTAGTTTGCATGTTCGCCGCCGATATAGTCGGCGTGGAGTGTCAGCAACGCCTGATTGGGCGACATTCTCGACGCACGACTGTCCAAAAGCTGCATCAGAAAATCAAACTAACGAGGATATATTAGAAAAAAAAGAAAGATAAAAGACAAGAGATAGACAGACCATGTTGCGCATCGAGTCCCGTTGGAAACCAAACTTTTGAGCTAGGTCTAGGAAAATGTCCTCGATTTCTTCCTTGGAGAGCGGTATCTGTCGTTCGGGTGTCCAAGCAGAATACTGGTCCCTCACACCAGACGGCGGGACATAGTCAACATATGCAGTGGCACTCGAGTCGGATGGCCCCATACGAGATTGACCCAGCGACTCCGCGGATGGCGCGTATCCGCGCCCATAGAGGTCGACCTCCGAGTCGGTATCTTGTTGTGCTAGAAAGTCACGTGAATAGGCAACAGCCAGCTACGGGAGTGGTGCGCACCGTAGGGGTCAAATGTGCCATTGTGATCATAGTATCTGTCAGCGTCGTTCAGGCCATTGTTGCTGCTGTCTGAAGCAAGAGTGTCTCTGCGGCCGTACGAGTCAACATTTTCAGAGTCGTTGTCGCTGTAAATATATCTGCGGGGGAGGGCAGCCGAAGGACCGAAAGGATCTGCGTGCTCGACGGATGGCGATGTAGAGTGGGGATACGACATTCTCGAAGACGGCGTCGGGGATGCCAACGGTGTCGCTGCCGTCGGAAGCGAGTACGGTTGTCGTCGACGGGGTCACGGTGGTAGAAGAGAACGCAGATGGTGAGAATAGACTAGGCGTAGTTCCCACCACGACCAATCGGAAGTGAACCGGTTCGAGACCCCAACACACGACTTGGTCTACTATGTACTGCTCATCTCCGCGTCCAGCCATCGTCCACCTGATTCTCCCAAAACTGGTTTCTTGTCATGTGTGCCACCGGTGTTTCACCGCAGCGTACATTGCAATCCCAATAACCACGATAGACACCACGACGGCCTTGGTGCCAAACACCCCCGTCTCGTGCTCGACCTGGTCCGTGGAGATTAGTCCCAGAAAAAGAGGCAGGCCACGCAACCTACCACGGAGGCAAACGGCGAGAGAATCGGAATCGTAAAATGAAACGGCTTGCTCTTTGGGTTCCGGTCGGACGTGATCAGCCAGGTCACGAAAGCCAAAAGGACCGCGAGGCACAGCACCTTGCGCCCAGTCAGCTCCACGCCCAAGGGATATCAGAATGGCTCACCATCATCCGTTCCGACCTCCTCTGCCGCTGATCGTTTGCGTCCAATATAGCTCGAATCTCCCCCTAAGTAAGCAGGTATGTGCACCACGCGTTGAAAGGAGGTTCGTTGTGACTTGCCTCGCGCTTCTGTGCTTCCATTCGTCGCATTTCCGCGAGGTCCACCTGGTGTCGATCACGCGCCGTGAGCAACGTTTCCGCCACCAACGCACGCGCAGCCCAGTACTGCTCGACCTTGGTGTGAGGTGCAGCTGAGAACCATGTCCCCCGCCTTTGTAACGAAGCGCTGTCGTCGATGGCTGTCACTTTCATACCGCTAACTGCCAACTGCATCGTACGCGACATGGCATGGGTGCTTGCGCCCGGTGATTCGCTAGGCCGAGGTTTCTTGAGCCTGTTCATGGTGGATGACCAGCAGAAGGCATTCAACTACAAGATACAAAGGCACTTCCGCAATCACCTATACAAGGATACACCCGTTATAGTACACCCAGATCCTGTACAGATGATAATAGTCATGTGCAGCAACATCTATATACCCATTTCACCTCGGCGGACGAGCCAGTTCACGGCTTGGCACCCGCACCCAACTTTTCCTGCAACTTGGCCTGGGTCATGGGCGCATCAGCGTTAAGCGACGGTCACGTCATCCATCGTGGACTCACATTGACCGCATCCATGTACTTGTCCGTGACAACCCAGTGTTCTCTCTTCATATCCTTGCCGTGGATGGCCAGCGCAAGGTCCTTGGTCATGATACCATCCCCATCAATAACCTCGACGCAAGCCGCCTCGAGAGCCTCGCAGAAATGCTTGAGTGGCTCATTGCCGTCAAGCTTGGCACGATGAAGCAGTCCGCGGGTCCACGCAAAGATCGAAGCAACGGGGTTCGTGGACGTCTCCTTGCCTTTTTGCCATTCACGGTAATGGCGCGTGACTGTCCCATGGGCAGCCTCGCTCTCGACGATCTGGCCATCCGGCGTGATGAGTTCACTGGTCATCATTCCCAGCGAGCCAAACCCTTGTGCAAGGATATCGGACTGAACATCACCATCATAATTCTTACACGCCCACACAAATCCTCCAGCCGATTTGATGGCTTGGGCAACCATGTCATCGATCAGACGGTGTTCGTAATAGATGCTGAGCTTCTCAAATTCGGCCTTGTATTCAGCGTCGTAGATTTCCTGGAAAATGTCCTTGAAGCGGCCATCATACCGCTTCATGATGGTGTTCTTGGTCGACATGAACTGTGCAGAAAACCTGGTACCAACGCATGCTCCGGAGATGAAAATGACGTACAAGAGGCATCTTCTTTGACAGGGCCATTTTGAACGAGGAGTGGGCGAATCCCGTGATTGACTAAAAGGACGGCCGAAATGAGCGACCGTACTGCTGAACCGTTCAAACTGCCGTACCTCATCCGTGTTGTACATGCTCATAGCAACACCCTTGCCCTTGAAGTCGTACACATCGAGCGTGGTTGGTGAACTACCGTCGATTGGGCTGTAGACGAGCTGCAATTTCCCAGCCCCAGGAACCACCAGGTCGGTTGAGCGGTACTACGAAGCATCAGCACGGGAAACCGCCTGTATCAGGAACATAACCCACCTGGTCACCAAAGGCGTGACGACCAATGATGATGGGGTTCACCCAACCAGGAACAGGCTTGGGAATTCGCTTCAAGATGATGGGCTCACGGAACACTGTGCCACCGAGGATGTTACGGATCTAGAGAATCGTGCTCAGGACCGTCGGTTCTGAGTGAGCAGAGGGAAAACTGACTGTGCCGTTTGGACTCTTCCACATTTCCTTGAGTTTGAACTCTTCGACACGCGCCTCATCGGGTGTGATGGTTGCACACTTGATTCCGACCTTGTATTGTTGTATGGCCTTTGCAGCCTCTACTGTCACGGTATCATCCGTCTGCCATATGGTCAAAGCTTTGTCGTGATGTCTAGGCAACAGGCACGTGCCTCATCACGGTGCTCTAAACCAAGGTCAAAGTACTTGATGTCTAATTGAAGATAGGGAAGGATGAGCTACAAGAGCAGTTCATCAATGCACCGTCACAGAAGGCGTGGCAGAACAACGGACCTCCTCCCTTATCTTCTTCCATATTATCCGTGTCATTTCATCGCCGTCGAGTTCCACCACGGGCTGTGAAACGACGATCTTGTGCGCATTTTCTGCGGGCATGGGTGTCAGCTTCATGTTCGTCGTATTGGGTGACATGCCGGCCACATGACACGGACATTGCCTGACGAACGAACAAGTGATACTCACTTAATCTCGTCGACGTTGCAAAGCCTTGTGAGAGTGGTCTTGCGTTTGCTAGCAAGGAGCGTCTCGCTAAAAGGACTGTACGAGTTTGCAGCATTACGATGGAGCTCACAGACGACGACAGAGAGGGTATGACGACCGACTATACGTTTAAGTAGATCCGAAGTGTCCCGCTCGGTCGTCCGTCAGCGCCGTGTTGCACCGGGTTTAGGGAGACGGGAACAACGCGGTACGAGCGTGGGACGAGTGACCCTAATGGTTGTCATAGCATAACTGTAATACCCTCTATGTACCCTTACTTTATCAACGCACTTGCTTGCACGAGCTCAACAATCTTCACAACCAGACTGCTCATCGCCTCTATCTTTCCCTTGCTTGCCATGAGTACTTCCTCGTGAGAAGCAACCTCTACCGCAGGCTGGGGCAACGGCTGGCCGGCAAGCTATTCGGCCGAAAATTCTTAAGTGTTCTCAATGCCAATCGACTTTTACTCACCTCAGCCTCGACTTCGTCACGGATACTCCGATACGTGTTCGGAATCACGACCATATTGGTCACAAGACTGAGTACCATGGCTTCGAGTCCCTCCTCGCGTGCAGCAACGACCTCTGGGATAGTGCTCATTCCAACGACATGTGCGCCAGCATTCCTCAACAAGCGCCCTTCTGCCGGCGTCTCGTACGCTGGTCCAGAAACCCAGGCATACGTTCCTTCTGCCAACGCATCACGATGAAACTGAAGCTTGTGTGCGGCGAGAAATGCGAGCTTTCGTAATCTCACTGAGTAAGCATCTCCAAGGGGATAGAAGCGGGGATACTCTGGGGAGACAAGTGGTCCAAAGGTTGGGTTCATGCCCGTTAGGTTCGGCAACGCGAGATGATCCTGTATCACGACGACTTCACTGGGAGTCAACGGACGTTCAGCTAGTCAGACATGCACACGCACTAGTTCCGACGGGTATGTCTAGTACGAGGGAACCAGCTGCGTTGGTAACTGATGGCAGTTTCAGCATCAGTTTTCTGATTCGTCAACCATAGCTCACTAATAACGTGTTTCACCCCCAAACGCTTCATGGTTCGAATACCATAGGTCACCACTGCTGGCTTATGGCCTTCATATGGATGGAACTTTTTGTCCGCATTAACCCAGTAATCCCTAAGCTAGTATCGGGACTCACGCGACCGAGCATGATGACGACTGGGTACTTGTCTTGACCCATCAGGCCAAAGGCCAAGGCGCTCTTCTGTCCAACAACTTTGATTCAAGTATCGACGTCAGTTCACAGGCATTGAGAGACAGACTGAACGTACCTGTGCTCACTCCGAAGCCTGGAAGCTGAGAATAGGGTATCCGCACGACATTCGAAAGTTCGTCGGCGAGCGAGCTGAGACCAGATCCACAGACGATACCGAGAAGCGGGCTGGGAAGCCTATGCTCCTCCAGGATGGTCTGGATCTTTTTGATGGTCTCATCAAAAGGAAGTTCTGAGATGGCGAGTGTCATAGTCTGTGTATAAATAATAAGTAGTGTCCAAGGCGCTACATACGAGACATCGCTAAAGATGAGGTCGTCACCCCGTCTAGGACGGACTCTCAATCATCAATCACTAATGCACATGTTTCGGATCCTGATGCGGATTACTCATCTGAACGGATATCTCAGATCCAAGTGTTGGTATTTAGGTTAGTTCCATCCGGGCCAGCAATGTTACCCCGCTACCAAGCAGCGCCTCTTACCAAGGCCGATGGTATATGTTGTGCTTGTTCTTTGAACGACTACTGACTGTTCATTCAGTGGACTATGTAGATCTTCCCATCATCGATCTCGCCAGGTTCGAGAGTGACCGCGTTCTGTTGGTGGCCCAGATTAGAGATGCCCTCTTGACCTACGGCTTCTTCTACGTCATTGGTCACGGGCATCGCCGATCAGAGGCAAGATCCAAGTATCCCGTCGATCTAAAGCTTCACATGGATGCAGACGGACAGGATATTTGACATCGCAGACATCCCTTTCTCAGCAGTCGATGATGAAGAGAAGCAAAAGTATACTGCCACTATGAAGCAGACTGGATCGTTCCAAGGATACAAGCCCCGGCACTACTGGGTGGGCCATTCGCCTTCGGTCCATTTTCTCAAGCTTAGGTTGCTATAGCACATTGACAACGGGGTGTATGACCAGCTTGAGCATTATAACAGTCAGCAAGATTTGGACATCGTGTGTACCTTTCAACTTCCCTGAGTACCTTTCCCAGTCAACCGCGATGTCACCAAACGCAGACATCCCAAAGTGCTCCGTCCATTCTTGCCTGAAATCAGCGAGTTCACCAGGTTCAACCACTTCAACGTTTTGCATCCCGTCTTGCGGTCGGTAGACTTATCAATCGAGACGGCATATGCTGAACGACTTCATCACAGGTTAATCGCACTCAGCCTTGAGCTGCCAGAAGACACTCTAGTCAACATTCACAGCTATGATGGCGTTGGCGAAACTTACGGTACAGTTGATCCAGGGCACAACAATTAATTTGCTCACGTTCCCATCAGCAAGGTTTATGAAATAGTCGGTTTCCACCCTGTTGCCGTGCGCGGGAGCTGAGATCAGTTTGGTTCTAGTTATCCACGCCCAGTTGAAGAGGAGACCAAGACCAAGAATGTCTGGCTCAAGGGGCACACCGGTGAGTTGAATCTGGCCGATAATGAAGACCCTCACAGCTGACGCTCAATAACTAGATTTTGGGAGCATAACCATCCTGTGGAGCCAGCCCGTGGCCGGTCTTCAGATCTTGTCCAAGGATGACCGGTGGCGATGGGTCAAACACATTGAGAACGCGTTGGTGAGCGCCTTGTTCCTAGGGCCTTTCTAACGCTGAGTCTCCGCAGGTGGTGAATGCCGGCGACGCATTAGACTTTCTCACAGGAGGTTATTACAAGGGGACCATCCACCGCGTAGTGCAACCGCCCCCAGACCAGCAGCAGTACACTCGGCTGGGAGTGTTCTATTTCGTCATGCCCGACGACCACACAAAACTGATACCGTTGCGCGAGAGCCCCTTACTGCAAAGAGTTGGAATCAATCCCAGGTGTGAGGATAGCGTTGCACCTACGATGGAAGAATGGAGGAAAGGAAGAACTCGTGCATATGGCCAGAGTGACCTGAAACAGGCACGTGAAAGGGGAGTAGAGGAGGAAATTATTAACGGGGTCGTTGTCAAACATTGGAATTAGCGCCATGGGTTTGGGTGGTTGGTCAAGATTTCGCCTCATGTATCGTTCACCGAGAACGCAAATATTAGAATTACTGTCAAGACGCCAACGTTCCTCAAACCGAAATCTACAAGTAAAGCAGAGTACATGTGTATATAAAGATCGACCATCTCATACCTATATCTAACATGTGCACCTGTGCAAGAAAATCCTTGTCAACGAGTGAACAGTGTAGCCTTCGTGCAAAAGGCCGTAGTCAAACCCGAGAGAGAACCTGGACGTCAACGTAAGAAAATCACTTCTTGCCAATGTGGACTTGTCCCTTTAGTGGCAGCCCCTTCAATTGGAACCCCACGTCTTCTCCATTTCCATCATGGAAGGGTAAACCAATAATACTAACACCAACGTCGACGGTGCCCTGAAGACCCGCAGTTGCGCCGTGCGAACCAAACAATATCTACGAAAGACAATGATAGATGAGCAACAGACCAACTAGAACACTAAGCAAGCGTACCTTGCTTACGAATTTGCTGAAATCTCCTTCCCTTCCAGGCAGGACTTGAATTGGTACATCGACAATCGAGGCTGATACGGAGAAGACGGACCCCTCCTCATCCGCCCCATCGTAAACACTCTCAGCTTCCAGCCACTCGTCGGGTCGTATGAGTCCAAACGCACGAGGGGGGAGCGGATCGGGAAGATGACTTGGAACATTTCCAACCGCACTCAACGGCGGAATTGTGTCGTCTGCGTCACCGTCAAACACCAGGATGTCCGGCATGATTCGCTTGACTTCCATCTGGAAATTCATGCCTTTTGGAAGCACGATCAAACCAAACACCTCTCCGCTCGCCAGGAACTCCGTTCCATATGGCTTGACTTTCATGTTACGGATCGTCACATCTCGCAAAACTTTGGGCTTTGTCGCCGGTGAGGGAAAGTTGGTATCAATGACGAGAGAAGGAAGTAACGGAGAACTGATGGATATTGGGTTGCGTTGGAGAGATAGATAACGAGAGGCGAACGCCGACAATGATTCAATAGCAGTAGCCGGCAACGGAAGGACCCTGCCTGAAATAAGGAGCGTCACATTGGGGTGGGTGAGGGAGAATGGCTGTGTTTCAGCGGAGGCAATCGGAATATGGGTATCTGGATCATTGGTTGGGAGTGACACGATAAAAGGCAGTGCAGGGACCGTCATCTCGAAACCAGGTGGCGCAGGATCGATAATAGAAGCTCGAGCATTCAATTGTATTTCCTTGTCCGTTGAAGAGATGTCGAATGATTCGACCGAAATGAGCTGAGATAATGATGGAAAGGGAGTGTCCTCGTCTGGTTCTGGTAAACCTGGGATAGGAGGGACTGGCAAAGCCTGTAATTAGGCTGAAAATAGACAGAGCGCAGAAGCACTCACTGGGCAGTAAAACTTGAGTTTCGAAATTGTGGAAATCAGCGGTGAGCATGCTCCACCATCCTTTGCGATCGGGACTGCCACCCCATACTGTGACATCTGGTATAGAGGCCCGCAGGGAGACTGCTCCATGGCGCCACGAGTCCTCGACGAACTGGGTGAGATCCGAGGCATTATCGGTTGGGCGTATAAAGACGGGTAGGGACAAAGGTGTCAACCACGACGAATCATGTGGGGGGTTGCTGGTAATACGCAGTTCCACCGGCGGCGCAGAGACAGTTGCAAGTAAATCCCCCCGGTCTGAAGAGACATAGACCGCAGCGATATTGGCCGTCACGGTTCCGAGGATGTGAATACCTAAACGACCAATCGACTTCCACAAATCGCTCGGGGCTCCTCGGTTGGTATTTACACCAATGATTGACCCGGCATCAACCCCAACCCTAGCGTCTAGCCGTATCCATAACCCTCCATCAGTGGCATTGATGATGTCCACTTTGTCTGGGCCTTGAAAGACTAGAGAGGTCGCGAGGACGTCATCCGGGGAAACATAGGAAAGCCGTATTGCGTAGGAGTATGCTAAGAGCGCCAGGAGGAGGAAGATGATCAAGCAGACGGAGAAAGTGAAAAGAAAGACAAATGTCAGTCTCTTCCAGAGCTGACGCCGCGCTATGGAATTATTCTCGAGGTCCCGTTCGTCTTCATCTCCGGCGGTGCTGCCTTCAGTCGACCCACCCTCGAGCAGTGGTGTAGTTTCCGTAGCTTGGCGAGGTTCTGCCTTGCCCTTTCCCTTGATGAAATTCTGTGGATCATCGAGCAGTGCCGCCGCCATGGCCGTCGTAGTAAGGAAGTAAAAGGTTACCGAAAAGCGAGTGTTGAGAGTGGATGCTGTCCCGACTAAACGTGGTCGTTTGTCACTGCCTCAATGAACTGGATTCGGACCGACATAAGACACGTTTGTTCCCAAGTAGCGCCCAAGTTGAATACACTACGACTACGCGTTCGATTCTTTTTCACAACGGGGACAACGGCAAGTGAAGAACCAGCTCGCTTCCAGTTCCCGCCTCCTTTCATCTACCAGCGGACCTGTGTCAATATAGCTGATGCACAGTTCTTCTCCGGCTTGAATTCTCCTGGTAACCTCGAAATGAAGTGCGCGTCCTTCTCGTTTCTTCGCAACGTTTGGTGTGCAGCCTGCCGATTCAATTGTCACTTTAATCCGACCGTGCAGCAGCAGACTCACTGTGATTAAAATAACTCGCGCTGATCCATGTACCCCATCCTACCATTTCCTCTCTCTGATCGCCATCCCATACCCCGAAAGCATTCCCGGTATCGCGAGCGAGTACCTCGCGGATGCTGGAGATATATTTCCGGAGGTGACTCGGAAGTACGCTCGCAAGAAAGACGTAGACACGCAAGTACGTGGTGAGGATGTACGGTCGGGTTCGGATATTCCATAGCTCGTTCGTCTGGAGATCGAGAAATTGCGCCCAAGTCTCAGATCGGTTTCGCCTCGTCTGTGATGTCAGATCGGATGGTGTAAAATCTTCAACATAGTATCGGCGCACGATAGCAGTCACAAGCGAACGTGCGATCTCGAGTTCCATGTCTTCCAAATGAAGAGTCGAGTGACAAAGGGAAAGGTGGGCCCTAGAAGTAGCAAGCGCCTCTACCCTCTCCCAGGCTGCATTAATAGTTTCTTCGGTGATGGAGCTGTCTCCTGAAGGCTCAAAAGCAGGAAAGATGGTTTTGACCCTGGCTTCCTCCTCCGGCGATTTGAATCGTTTCCGAGTCGAAGTTTGTCCTTTTATCAAGAGTGCATCTACCTCCACCAACAATTGGGAAATTTCGTCGCGCTCCCAGTCATCTTTGCAAACGCTGCTACAAAACCGAGCGGTCCCCGCACCAGTTTGACTCCATTTGATGTTCCAAATACGGGAAGGTCCAACAGTGGGCGGTACACGGTCGCTCGCAGAGTATGCGAAACACTGGGCACAGACTTCTTTTCGGTAGTCTTTGTAAACGACATGGCCAAAAGGTCCTCCACTTGAATGGATTCGTGTTCCTTGTTCAATATCGCAAGTCGCAAACAATGAACGTCCTCCGTGAGTAGTGACTCGCAGCTCGACGTACGAGGATTTATCGAATAGCGACGTTAGAGAAGAAGACATGTTTGAAGTTTCCACACAATATTAAGTCGGACTGGCCGGCCGGCCCGATGGTTGCTCGGCTTACAGTAAGACTGCATACAGGAAGTAACCTATGAAATACGAAAAAAAGGACGGCTGACATGAATGTCGAGCGATCTCGGTTATCAAACGTTTCTGGGCTTTTCCATTGCTTCCTGAGGTCACGCAGCGTTCTGCATCAAGAACTGTGGAGATCGGGAGGAAAGGCCCCCTAGTATACGGCCCAGAGCGACCAATCCAAACCGTCACCTAAGAAATCGACGAGCGTGAACAATTCGTTCGACTCGAACATACTCATCTTGGGCAAGTATACATCATGTAGGGACGACAACGCCGTCCGATCGGGCCATTTATGCTGAAGGGATCAAAAAGAACATTGACAACGAAGTCAGAAAGACACACTAAGAGTCGACTTGTGCGCACACAATGACACAAATCAGCATGGAGCATATAAAAAGACGAAACGCACACCGCAACTATGGTCGAATAACAATACATCTTAGGAGGTTCGTCAAAAACGTTGCAAACTCACCAGCTTGAAGCAGCTCAAGTCGGCGTCATGACTGTTCATTCAGCTTCAGCAATACAGGTAGCCCTGTCTGGTATCACTGCTCGTCAACCATCATTGCGTCTCGTGCGGGATCACCCGCTCCGGCCTCCGTGTTACCCTGCTCTGGAGCTTCCGACACAACCTCCATCTCCACTTCCTCCGACAGCTCAAACTCGACCAACATGTCCTTGTGGTCGAACCGGCCAATCTTTTCTGCCCATTCCATCAGCTTTTGTTTCTCCCCACCTTCTACCAAGTCTCGCCGCTGAAGCAGGTAGCGTTTGAGCATCCATGGCGGACCAAATCGGACAAGGACAACGAGAACAAGCTCCTTCTCCTTGACTATCCATTGATAGGGTGTACCCTCAGCACGGTCGTGCAGCGCTTCGAGAACCTGCTGAAACTTCTTCGGCTTCTCACGGATATGATTCTGCAATAAGAGCAACAGGTTGACGGCGTCGTCGTCCTCCTGGATGTAGTAGCGAAGATGCTCAAATCCGCCCTCGAACACGTACGTCAACATGGGACAACGATCAATGATAAGATATCGTCTGGAAATGTCAAACATGTACGGTTGCACGTATGACCGTTCAATGGCCTTTTCGATGTCATCTGCCATGATGTATGTGATAGAGCGCAGGGCAAGATCCTTGTGTACAGCACGTGGATCGAAGAAATACCTCGAAAGCTTTTCGTCCGCGGGGATCGGTCGGGTGAGGAAGGTCTAAGGCAGTGTATGAGATCATATCTCATGGAACCTGGTTGGTTGTCCTTACCCGCACGGTCGGATGACCGAGACCTAACCTTGCTGTGCGCTCATCCATCTTTATGAGATCCCCACAGAGCATCAACATGTCGTCTGGGGTCACCACGGACAGGTCATCGTTCAAACGGAGTGGAGGGGTGCATCCTAGCTCAATCTGAACCGCCTCGATAATTTGAGATAGCGACATGGGGCGAAGTGCGCCACCCAACCATTGTGTTGCTCTGGAAACAATGAGTCGGACGTCTTCGCCCCTTTCGTCGATCCTACAGAGTAGGTTGTAATGGATCGTCTCGAGATCCTTTGGGGCGTCACTAATCGTGGCATCCACCTGTGCGACGGACCGACAGACTTCCAAAGAATCGACAACGCACTGAGCGTGCCAGAAGCTAGGGAAGCACTGAGCATCTCGGTTGCTTCCCCAAATGGAACCAATACTTACGAACCCTCTGAGCGTGGAATCACGCCGTCCAATACGTCAATCTTTTTGTATTCTGGAACTGCTTGAAGTTTAGGATGAACCGCCATCCGCTTCATCAACCAATCGCGCATGTCTGCGCTTGTGTAGCCAATATAGTTCTCCAAGTTGATGGTAAGTCGGCGCTCGTATTTGGCGAGGATATCTGGATCCGGCCTACATGCAACCAAAACTCGAACATTCCTTTCTTGCATGAGTCTCTCGAGAAAATCCATTACCGCCGGGACGTCGTCGCATTCATCGAGACCGTCGACGAAGATGGTCTTTTTCCGATGTGATCGCATGGCGTGTAGAACGAGATCTTTGTAGGTCTCGGTATCGGTAGGTGGTGGAAAACCATCCAGGTGCCGCTGGGCAAGGTCAGGGAAGGACGCCCCAAGGTCAGGGTCGGGAACTTGCAGGAATTGAACAAAAAGGGACTTGAGGAAGGCAGTCGTCTTTAACGAACGAGTGTCACGATAATCGAAGAAGTAAAATGCGGGAAAGAATTCCGGAAGAATATATGGTGGGTCGTCGTATTCTCGCTTATGACCATTTCGTTTCTCTTGTTCTTCGATCTTCTCCCATAGTTCCTTGAATATCTGATCGACTATCGCGGCACTGCAAGGCTTTAGATTAATCGCCGAGGGAAAGAATGTCAACAAACATACAGAAGGACGGACTTGCCAGTGCCAGCTGCGTCGCAGTGAAAATCCAATTCGTGACGGTAAGACAGATACAACATACCTTTACCACGAATCCAAAGGAATCCCTTTGTGGACGACCACCATTCATGATATTGCCTACAGACATCCGGATTGAATACCCATTCGCAGGTGCCCTCGTGCCTCTCTCGTGACATGAATTCCTGCCTGTCAGTCGTATCAATAAACCCTATCCATTCAATGATGTTTAGCGCTAGCTGAACTGTGTGCACATATCCATGAGAATAGCATTATGAGCGACGACATGACCAACTTTTAGGTTCCAGCTTCTTGTGCCTGGAATACGGAATGTGAGATTGATCTCGGTTATGAAGTAGACAAGAAACTTACGATCTGTAGAAATCGTCATACAGTGCGTCTGCGGCTGCGCGTTTATATTCTTGAATGTAACTGATCTCCTCGTTTAGCCTCTCCAATGGGAGCGGAAAAGGACCTCTGCGCTGAGTGGGCGTGGCGATCTTCTTGTAATCCTCAATCGTCTTTGACATGATTTCATAGGTACCCTCCATGCGTGAAGCAAACTGAGCAAGAGGACCTCCGGGGACCCATAGATTGACTATATTCCAATGGCGCTCCAGATACCCCTCGGTTTTGCGCTCGTCGTTGCTATCGAGAAGAATTTTGGTGCTGTTTGCAGTACCACCGACGGTGATGTATTCGTCGAGTAGCCTTCGTCGAGGGGCCTCTGACTCGAGATCTGAAGCCAGGAATTGATAGAAACAGATGATTGTTCTTGACAGCAACGACGAAAACTGATCGATCGTTGCGCGAACGTCGAACTCGTGAGATGTTGGCCGGGAGTCTGTATCCATGACTGTGAATGTGGTGGGGCCACAGCAAGCCAGTCATATGGGCGCTTGTAGTCCATAAACAATGGTATTGCAGACGCCTCGAGGAGCGCTGACTGGTGAGATGAAGCTCGACCAACGCCACGGGATGTCGCATCCATTGAGTGTCGGCTAGTCGTTTCAGTTTGGCCTCGTACGAGTAGACAGAAAGTAAGGATCAGCGTAGTCAGTCTGAACTTTGTTTCGAGTCAACTTCATCCGCAACGACAACCTTTCGTAACGAATAAAATCCCAACTCTAGACGACGTTTTTCAGTCGAACGACTGATGGACGCAGTTGCTATTTTAGCAGACTCTAGCTTCAAGTAAGTAGTGTCAGTTAACCAGTTACTGACAGATTAACCCCCACCTATTCAATCTCGGCGTCGCTCAGCTTTACAGAGATGCACGTCGTCAGGTTTGCGTCGAGTCTCGCAGCGGTCTCCCCGTTTCTCCTCTTCCAATTGCCTCTATCGACCAACACTTAGGCAACCAATCTAGTCGAGACGACCTGGAATCTCTTGTGCACTTTTTCATCTATCTAA
Organism: Tubosaeta aff. heterosetosa; assembly: GCA_038094375.1. Lineage (NCBI taxonomy): Eukaryota > Fungi > Basidiomycota > Agaricomycetes > Boletales > Boletaceae > Tubosaeta > Tubosaeta aff. heterosetosa. The sequence goes on from JBBPUC010000015.1 coordinate 64,666, forward strand.
TACCCTCCTTTCGCTTCTCGGTTTACGCACGTAGCCTATCGTTCACGAAAGGCTGGATGACGATCCTATCCGATCCATCTTTCAGTGTCTACGAACAGAGCACGCGGAGTCTTCGTCACGGGTGCCTTCCCTCGTAGCCGAAACGTCAGAACGGAGGTACTGGACGACAGATTGGACCTCCCGCAGTCCGCCGCTGTTGATCAGAGTATGAACTTGTACGTTCTCTGAGGGTACTACAACACCCTGCTAAGGAAGGACGGTTGCCGAGGTCTTTGTATACACGTAATCCACTGGAGTCCCCTAGCCGGCGTATACAAGATCGAGGATAGCGATCATGGACTAACCTATACTCCACTAGCGCGAGCGGCTCGTTGAGGTCTTGTGTATCACCGGGGCACATTGAACGCAGGCTGATTTTGGGGCGAGGCTGCACTACAGATCTGACAAGCTGCGCGGGGAGTGCGCGGGAAGAAAGGCAAGTATTACTCACTCACGTGCGATCTTTGGCCATCGTTAGGGCGAATAACTCTCCCTCAACCCAATGTCAAGTAGGTTCACTACGATTGCCATCTTCTCAGGTGAGACCGCATCTCCAATAAAAAATCTTCTAGGTTTGACTCTTTCCTGTATAACTGCCCAGGGATCCATTCTTGCAACACTTGCCTGAAGCTGCCTCCGCAAAGTCATTGCACATCAAGGATGTGGAAACTCGTCGACACACACTTTATCCTTGTTACACCAGCATACCACTTTTTACGTACTGTACTCGACGCTAGGGCTTCCCGCAAGATGGCTTTAGACGGCAACTCAGCCTTTATGCGAGTCGAGCTCTACAGTACATCCTAGACTTGTTGATGGTGTCCGACAAGGACTTGCCATCACCAACCCGATTGTCCGAAATATTGGGAGGCACGGTCGTCTAGCACTTTACTTTGCCGGTTACTCGAGCGTTGCCAAGCGCTTGCGTCGGCAACTCGGTTGCAGCGGTACGCTTCGCAGGTTGACGACGACCTTGGTGCAAAAACGCAGATACCCCTTCTACTGCTTTGTGAGGCACGGCAAACGCGTCAAGCCCACAAACTACCTTTCCTCGTCCGCAAATCAGATTCTTGTTCTCAGTCTACAATTACTTTTTTTTTCCAACAAGGCCGCACGTCAATGTCACAAGTCTGTTTGACGTCCACTTCAATGAGGGAAGATAGGCCGCATTCAGGAAATTTTTACATCGAATGAAGCGATCTGGTCGGTATGTCGACTAACAAGCTTCTGGAAGCAACTGAGATGTCTTGATACGGCTGTTGTCGACACCCTTGTATGTAATAACCCCAACGGAGGACAATGCAAATGCGTGGATGGACCGTCACACGACAAATAGAGAAAAAGAAACAGCTTTTCATTGTCCATGCGGTAGCTAAGAGATACATGTTTCTATTAACTCGACGTAGAGTAGAGGGTATCAGAGACAGAGACAATCGTACAACCATAGGTGATCTGAAAGATCGAAATGTGTTAAGCGATACAGATTCCGAAGGCCTTGTTAGATGTGCAGATGAGGAAGAGATGACGGTGAGAACTTGGATGTTGATACGCGCATTTTATGAGGATGCAAGGGGTCCGTGGCGCCAGCGCATCACTTTTTTTCAGTGTGCACCCGCACCGAGGTTCATCGCACCCAGTACGATTTCCCATGCGAGATCGAGGCAATCCCAGAGCTCGGGGTCGTGAACGCCAAGGGCAACCGCGTTTCGCCAGACGGCGGCGATGTTTTGCGCGACATTGGTAAGCGCGCCCATGCCAGGCGCGGAAGAGGCGAGGTGTGACGAGAGCGAGTGCAGTGCGGGGCCAGAGGAAAGAGTGCCTCTGAGAGCATGAGAGGAAGTGAGGGTCGAGAGAAATGATGAAGGGATCGCAGGAATGAGGGCGGAAAGAAGCTGAGATACAGAGTGCGTATACAAGAATGCATGCAGAGGCGCGAAGGCGTTGGGGGAAGGGACGGAAAGAGGGAGGATGGGAAGCGTGACGCTGACCGTGGCATTCGGATTCCCGGAGACGTTGGAAGCAGGAAGACGAGGGAGAGATGCACCATGTGACGCGAGAACGACGGCGTGGGTGGGGACAAGAAGTACAGAAGAGTCGTGAGAGGATGACTTGGATAGAGCTAATACATGAGTTGGGAAAGATGCTGCATGAGAGGCTGCACGGATCGGGATCGTGAGGGAACGCGTTTGCTGGAGCTGCGACCGCGGCATGGAAGACGGCAGGTGGGAGGGCGAGAGTGCCGATATACCGGCTAATAACCTGCGGAACGGAAAGCGATGAGAACGCGGTATGTGGGGTGGCGGGATACTCACTGGCTGGCTTGGACGCGCAACCCGCGGCGAACGTACTCGATGGCAACGCCGGCGAGCTCTGGAGCGACTGCTGCAATGTTCTGTGCAGGTATGTCGGCATACGGAGGACGCTGGAGAGTGCGGGGGAGCTGAACGTTGGTGGGGTAGGATTGCTGGGCAGAGTACATGGCAGAAGCAGAAGCAGAAGACGCGTCCTCGGAATCCCAGAAAGCTTTTGTCTGGATGGGGTGCGCAGGGCGAAGCTGGAACATTATGAGCGAGCAGGAAGAGGTCTAATAGAGGTGGAGAAAAAGGTTGCTTGTGTCAGTCACCGACGACAATGCAGGCTCTTATACTCATCGAATACAAAGATATGTTGTGGAAGGACTTGCCTTGATGCACATTTGGCGACTCGTTTGTTGGTACGATTTAGGCAACTCTGCCTCGCGGAATCATCGAGATAAACTCTAACCATACAACGTTCCTGGACCCTTGTTCTACCTTTAGTTACGTCTAACCTCTCGACAAGGCTGGCCGGATTGCGTACAATGACTCGGACACAAGTGTGCCCGACGCACGAGGCCGGTAAGGGTGATACGCGCAGGTCAAAACGGCATAACTTGTATCTACCATCGAAAGCGTTGTCCTGTATTTAGTGCAGTCAAGGGCTCGGCCTCCGGTCGAATCCGACCTACGATGTCTTATCAATATCACCAATTGCACCCTTGGTCGACACTCGCAGGGGCGCACTCGTTCACATGTCCATTCTCCCCACAAGCCACAGATCTCGCCACCCCCAAGGTTTCCTGCAGGCAGACTTGTGGACGCCACGCTATAACATGAACCCTGTTATCGGAGAGGCCACGCACAGGCATGGCCTCCGGATCATCCACATGAGCCCACATTCATCGGCAACTGAACATGGTCCATTTGGATTTGCACCCTCGGGGGCGTCACAGACATCGATGAGATTACCTCACGGCATCCAGATTTGGCTCGGCTGCATTAGCACGCTGCTTAACGTTTACACAGACGTAAGTCTCAGATCGTTACTGAACTCGTCGGGCATTCACCCGCCCCGATGCGAAAAGCGTCGGTCTGTGTGAATGTAAGGGTGATCTGCCGAAACTCGGCAGGGCTTACCTCTACAGGAGTCGCCAACCCGGCAGATGGTGATGGCAGCCAATGCGGGGATCAGACATACGCACGTCGGACTTGCAACTTTCGTTGGTTGGCCCCAACCCAAAAAAAACGTTGGCAGACTCCGGACGGGCCGAACATGTTGTGTTTTGAATTATCACCACCGGTGCTACGTGCACCAATAGCGTCCACCGGAACACCGTCACAGGTTGCCCTGATGATTGCAATGAAGATCTGGGCAGCGTGTTCATGCCACATTTCCGAGCACATCGCTATGAATTCGGCCATGTCGTGGCCTTATGTCAACGTTCGCTGTAAATATCCAATCCTGTCGTTCCCAGACATACCTAGTGCGAACAAGACGGTACCGAAAGCTGTACTCTTTGACGCCAAAATACCCACGATTCAGTGAATCTCGGGGCACCAGGTTTGGGCTAGCATGCAAAAAACCGACGAAATCGGATGAGCGACGAAGGAACGGTGAACTCATTCTGTCCATACCAAAAGGAAACGTGTCTCGGAAAAGGGATGACATCAAGTTGAATGATGAACCTTATTTACCGATCCGTGGCAGTTGTTCAGGCGAGGTGGCCACTTTCCACGGCGGCCAAGGAAGAGTTAAACATCCAGCAAGACGTTCTATAGTCCGGATAACGGCGAGATCGGTGTCATTGCAAGGACGAGAATCGTCGAAAGGTGACAGCTTGGCATTGAATGCGCAGTGAAACCCCAACGTCTGCACATCCGTCCCATCAAAGGCAACCGGGTGACTCTGATGAATGACGACGATGCGACGGACCCTTGACGCCAGGGCCCAAGAAGTCTTTCCAGTCAGGGTTAGCCGCAACATTGCCTGCTTCTCTTTGATACCTCTAAAGTGCCAAGTCCACGTAAGTCATGGTGATGTGTCGATCATCGCTTAGTAGTACCTCGAAAAAATCGGTTCATTTGCAGTTTGTAGACAAGCACAAACATACTCACTGGGAATAGCCCCCTTGCGCAACCTTGGCCAGGCAGTTTTTCAAAGTGACGTTGGAGTTATCTCAGGTCACGCACGCAATGTAATCACGGGGTGAGTAGATTGCTGGCGATACAATGAGGACAAAAATGAAGAAAGAAAAGTAGACAAATAAGAAAAATGAAATCCCGACATGAGAAGGGGGCGAAAACCGTGCAATAATCTCGATGATACATAGCGCAGTGAGTTGGAGCGAATCGTGGGCGTGAGGAGGGGTATGAGTTGCATTCAATATGAGAGCGTGATGACCAGAGACGGAATGGAGGAAAGAACGGAATGGACCAAATGCACGGGGATAGCGTCCGCACCAGTCTAGTTGAGGTAGCCACGGCATTTAGGAGAACCACATAAACAAGGAATCTTGTCCTGTTCAATGGGAAAGTGATAATCTGGCGATGGGTTCGTCATCACGAGACGAGAAAATGAACAGGGCAGCGCACCATAAGTGATCTCGTCCCCAAGCTCGATATCCTGCTTGGCATAAATGACAATCTTCTTTTCCCCACTGATCGTGATAATCTTTGCCGTGCAATTAGGGTCACAAGAGTGATTAATCAGTCGCCTATACTCGTCCATCGTGGATCAGACACGTTTGGACAAGGACGCCACAACTCACCCAAGATTACCCTTCTTCGTTGCATCCACAACTAAGTCCTCATCAATCCGGAAAAGATAGCTGCTCCCAATTCCCTGCCGCTCGTACACCTTTTCGCGCTTATCTGCTACTTGCGCACGGATAATCTCGCCAACGTACTCGATAACCATTTCTCCTCTCGTGATACGCTCCATGGCATACAGGCCCCAATCGTGGATAGGAGATCGCGCAAAACGGAGGTGCTTCTTTCGGGTTTGCAGTTGGTTGAACTTGATCGAGAGTTCCGCTGCGCCCGTCTCGCCTTTTGACAGCGCGACAGCACGCTGGACCTGATTGATTTCTTCCAAACCTTGCGCACGCCGTCGTGCGTTGGCGCGATTTGACCGTGAAGAAGTAACGTGTTGGGCAGGTGGCTTTTCCTTTGGAACAGCACTCTCGACATTGGTAGATCGGAGCGTGTATTGTGCAACATAGGCAGATTTCTCGGCGTGTGAGATTTTGTAGTAGCCTTCCGTACGTGCGGAGCCTGTAACATGCTTACGGAAAGGTGGAAGAGCGTCTGGGGGAGGGGATGGCGACCGTCGGAGTTCTGTCTCTCCTGAAAGTACCAACCGGGCAAAGTAAAGATCTTCATCGTCTTCGCACACACCCTGTTGAAACGCGTCGGGGGGTTCAATCGGTGGTAGTGGCTCCTGTGGAATAGGTGAAGGAGACCGCGCGATGAGTTCCAGTTTGGAGACATCAATAGTGGTAGTGGTGGGAGGAACGAACTCCAAAGTTTCCGAGAGGATAACTTCCTCAACGGCATCCTTGGCCGGTTTCTTCTTGAGTGGCTTCTTCTTGGGCGGTGGCTTCTTGGCTGGTACTGGTACCGGTACCTCTTCTTCCACCGCATCCTTCTTTGCTTTTTTCTTGACCGGCTCTTCCTCCTCGAGGTCTTCCAACAATATTCGTTTCCGCACATCCAGACCCACCCCACTCTCATCCTCGATTTCTGACTCGACCTCGGTACTCCGCTCCTTTTGTACGATCTCCTTCTTCCGCTTCTTTTTGGGGGGTGACACAAGCGGTTCTGGCTCCGGTTCTGGCTCAAGCTGCCGCTCACGTTCCACTTCATCCACTTGAGCTTCCTCCACCACAGGTGCCACGCTCTTGACTTCATCTTCCCTTGCCCTCTTGCCCGGTTTCCGGAACGACAACCCTTTCCACCCTCGCTTCTCCGTTGGCTTCACCTCCCCATCGACCACTGCACCTTCAGGCTTGCCCTTGCACTCGGCCATCACCTTGGCCTTTTCCTCTACCACTAGCTTGCGCAAGCCGGCGGCGATGACCCGCTCGGTAATGTCCTTTTCCAACAACGCCTTCAGCTCCCTCAAAATCGCCTGTTCGGCGTTCTGCACCATCTCCTTGGGTGTCCACGTCTTCTTCGTTCCTGCCGCCGGCTCACTGTGCTCTGCCATCGCCACCGCGCCCTTGGAAGGCGGCGGACACGCTGTGACTGTCACCGAATGATGCGCAATCGTCCGTCCACCCGAATTAAGCACCATCCCCGCTCTCCGTGCCGAATCTGGCGTCTTGAACGTGACGTACCACGCACCATGATCGCGTAGGACGCTATCGACTTTAAAATCTGCAAAAAAGGCGAGGACGTCGGATTCGAGGACCGAATGCATTGCACCCCCGCTTAGCTCGAGGCGGACGTGATCATAGCCGTTTTTGGAGAGTGCAGAGAGGATGGAGGAAGAAGCGAAGGAACGAGAATGGGTATGCCGTGCGCTGGGTTGCCCAGGTTTGCGTGCTATCGGGGATGGTGAGCGGGAACGAGGTGATCGGTCACCAAGGATATGGGAATGATACGACGGGCGTCCACGGGCGTGAATAGGCGTTGGGGACGACGAATGTGAGGGTGGCGCGGGGTCATGAAGAGACGTATACCGATTGCTCGTCGAGCTGTTCATACGCGCTTTGGTGAAGAGGGGCGGCGGAGGTTGCTTCTTCATGGGACGCGCCTGCACCGGTGATGTTCGACCGCTCGGGGTATGAGGGATATGCGCTGGCCGCGGTGGCAGCTGATGGCTCTGTCGCCAATTCGCAGTCGGAGGATTCGGGGTATGCATCGAGTTCGGGGTTGTTGTCGAGGGCGGAGGTTGTGGATGTGAAGGATGTGTTGCTTTCGCATCTCTTTCTTTCCGCCGTTTCTCCTCCCTGTCCCGTCTCTTTCGCTCGTCCAGCTCTTTGAGAACGGCTTTCAACTTCAACCCCTCACCGTCAAAAACTACCTTGAGCTCTTCCCCTTCGCCGACACCAGTGACAACGCCAAGCTTCTTGCCATGCGCACGCTCGACACACTGTTTTGCTTCGTCGTGCGTATGGTACCGAATAAAGACGATTCCAAGCGCCATACCAGTCTCCATATCAATCTGTGGCTCAAATGACGCAATCTTGCCATGCACCGAAAATGCACGCCGTATATGTTGGGTTGGCATCAAAGGAGAGATGTTCGTGATAAGCACGGCCGTAGACGGAGGTGGACCCGTCGAATATTGATCGTACTTTATACGCGCAATTCCATATCAGAAACATGGGCGCCACACGACCGTGTATGACGCACCTCGTACTTGGCCTCGTGAAACGCATCCCGTCCCGGCCGTCTCCTGAACCCAGCGCCCCTGCGGGGATCCTTGGGCACAGGTGCTAGCTCCCCCTCGATGACTTCTCCATCATACCGTGTGATCGTCTCCTTGCCTTTTCCCTTGCCATTTATCCGTGCTTCCGAGGATGCAGGTCTGTCCTTGTCAACTAAACGAATTTTCTCGAGAAGTGCACGCATGCGACCATCTCTGTCCTTGTCGGTAATAGGATCATAAATTATCTTGAAATTGGGTCCAGGCGGAAATTCAGAGGGAGATGGGGGCCAAGGGGGGAGTGGTGGAAGGGAATAGGTTTTCGGAGACGGGGATGGAGGCCGGGGAGGCGTTGAACACGATGCAACGGGCTGTGACGGTGGTTCCGACGAAGGAGGCGGGGGAGACGGCGGTCTGGGCAGAGGAGATTGGGCACGGGGAGGTGACGTGGGTGGAGGTGGCGGTGAGGGCGATCGTGCGTGGTCGTGCGCAGGAGGTGTTGGCGGAGGTAGTGGTGGCGGCGGTAATACGAGGTCCGTGTTCAAAGGCGAAGGGGGTCTCGAGGGTAGTTGGGGAGGCAAAGGGGGTGGCGGAGGCGGGGGTGGAGACTGAGGCGGGGGTGGGGGTGGAGGCTCGTCGGATGGTGGTGGTCCTGGTGGGGGTGGAGGTGGGGGCGGTTCCGAGGTTGGTTGAGGTGGTAGTGGCCGCGAGTCTGAGTGGGACGTGCGCACATTCAGCGCAAACGCAATCTTGACTGGTTCATGGGGCCTCATGCCATCCTCGACCGTCGCTGGTGCGGGTTTCTTTGCGTCGTTATTTGGCCCGTTCTACACGTCATATCAATGGGGGCCCGGACTGGGTGGCAGAAAAAGAGACCTACATCGGACGTGGACCAGCCCGACTCTGGCTGCTTCCCCTTTTGCGACGATCTCGGCGCTAGCGGTGCATTGAGGATAGTGGGCGAGGTGGGAGGATAGCCGTTGGCGAGAGGCTTTGTTCGGGGCTGGGCGGGAACGCCGTTGACCAAACTGCGCGGTGCGGTTGGAGGGTGTGCACCAATTTTGCCCGAGGAACAGCCTGGCGAGGTCGAGGTGGACGTGGATGTCTGCGATGCGGGTGTCGAGGTGGGCAGCGAACTCAGAAGTGCTCTTGGACCGCGTGGAGGAGCTTTTCCAGACATGTGAGCCAAGTTCGGACGGCGACGTGGACGATGTTGTCGTCGCCGCTGAGGACGACGACGACGAGTAGATAATGGAGTAGTCAGAGACAAACAGCAAACAAGCTCGTCTTTCTTCCTCGCTTCCATCTCACCTCAAAACCGCACTCGTTGAAACCCAATGAAAAATGAATTGGCTATGTACGATACACCGTTGCAGAGCAAGAGGAATAAATAAGAAAGAAACCAGCAAATCGTCAGTATCAATCGGATACACTCGTTGGCCGTGCCGTTTCTGGTCCATCAGCCTCTCCGCTCACTTGCACGCTCTGCGTCTCCGCATCGTCCGCCAGCGACGTCGAACGTGGCAGAGCAGTGTCCAACACCGCCGTCTGGTCCGAAGTGCTCCCTTCCTCCACTACGCTTTCAAACCCAGGCGGCATCTCCCTAGACAACGAAAACGCAGCAACCGCATCAGGACCATACGGCATCCCAAACCTCTCCAGCGCATCACGACTCGTAATCAACTTGACTTGTTCAGGCGTCAACACACCACCCTTGGGGATGCGGAACTCGGCGCGAGTCACGGTGTGGGTGAGAGGCGCAGAAATGTTGCCAGGCGTGATCGACGACGACCCTGCTTGCGATGCAGGTGACTGCGAGTGGAATGCGCGGAACAGACTTGAGTTGGAGTGATTGTGCCCACGCGAGAGGGGGTTGTTGTTTCTTGAGTTTGTGCGCGAGTGATGACTCTCGTGTGACTCGCGAGACGAAAGTCGCGTTAGCGCTGACCCAGACCGCGTATGTGACGCTGGTGAATCAGCGCGCGTTGTGGGTGGCGTGTTTGCGTTGTCGGCACCGTGGGGTGAACTAAAGGGATTGCGTGTAAGGAAGCTGAAGCGTGGACGTGCCCTTCCGGGAGCCGGGTCGGCTACGTGCGAGGGAGGAGGAATTGCAGGGTTAGAGGACGAATCGGTGGTTGTCACTGCTACTGCTTCACTATACGGTGGCGCTTCCCCTCTGGGGTCAGGAGGGCTATCCGCAGAGACGGTCCGTTGGTGTGTCGCAAGAAGCTCTGCCTCACTTCCGACCGAATCTGAATCTCCACGATGATGGGACATCGTAGTATGTAGCTCGGGAGGTCTTGACATCAAAGTCGCTGTCGAAGAATCTGGCATTGTGTCCATTGACTCCATACGATCAAGCGGAACGTCGAACGTCTCGTTGGGCATCTCCTCGTCATCCTCGGCGAGCGTAGGCATCGGCTGTGGCTCTCCATCGGGACCGCTGTGGATACTAAACGGAAATGACCATCACAGGAAATGAACACACGCACCGATACAACACCAACTCATGGTCACCTGGCTCCTTCATGTATGGTGGCAACGACCTGGTCGATATCTGACTGGGGGTCCTTTGGGGTCGTCGACGGTTGCGCCCCGTGCTAGGCGCATTGGCGCTAGCTGCGGTAGACCCATTGGCATTGGCATTTGCTGACGAAGCGGCAGCCTGACTTGCTGCACATCGACGAACACAGGTGCAGAGCGAAACGAGAAGGAAGACCATAGTGACTGCAAGGATGGGAAGCTATCGTGTGGACGTCAGCAATACCACAGCGAGAGACAAAGGATCACAACGCACCCATACGCTCATACTGATACTGCCAGGACTGCTCGACGAGCTGCTATCCCTTCGCTGTAGTTCATCGGTACCACTATAAGGCGCTGCAGAGACTACTGCAATGAAAAGGCACAAGGAGACCGTTTTGCTACTAGAGCGTCTGTTCATGTCTGGTTCGTTAAGTGTAGTAGGGCATATAGTAGGAGAAAGAAGAGGTTGAAAAGGGTCTGCCAGCGGCACTGTCTAGCGGTGCGCTATAACTCAAGAATAGGATCGGCCGTTTTGTCACCAGGAGAAAAAAAAAGCGATACTAGGCTGTGCCCGACTTATGTGTCATCATACACGTCAAATATCAGCTACAAGTAAGCTTTCGTAGGCCCATGTCTCCGCAGCAGAAACTCAGATACATCGTGTGCTGTGGGTGTCAATCAGTTGCGCAATGGCAGACACTCTGTATGATCACCTAGCTCGAGGGGCGCCTCTTGCACAATCTACGTGTCAAATGAATAAGCTTGACACTACACCGCCAAGTTCGACATACCAAATGGCTCGCAAAGTGAAACACGACATTAGTCGAGTTAACAGGTCTACGCCACACCCTCTCAAGCGTGGCTTCCTCGGTCGTCAACCTGTGCATCATATCAGCATCTCCGTATCACTGATCGCAAAACGCCCACGGTGGTCCCGCCGGGACGACCCACCGAAGTGCGATGGTCTCGTCCAGCCGCTCTAACAACTCCCATGTCTCATAAGATGTCATGTGATTCGCAAACGATATCGCTTCCTGTATTCCACTCATCTTGAGCGTGACGCCCCCTTCCGCAGTATCAGTCAGCGCATAGTTGACATAGTTCCGTAAGACCTCTGGATGCCATGTGTTAAAGAACGGCGACCTTTTGAACAGCCGGAGGGCTTCCTCGCTGCCCCCAAATCCAGTCTGATGCTCTGCTCGATGGGCAGAGCCACTCACCGTGATACCCAACGATCACGTCGGGCCAAGGCTCCGAACACAAACGGGTGGAGATGTAGAGGCCGACGGGTACGCGGCTTGTGAAGGACAGGGTCCACTAGCACGAATCCCGAAAACAATCTCGGAAAGTCAATGGCGACCCTCAGCCTCCATGTATGATGATGGTCAAGCCACGCGATCGATCACACTGTCAAGCTACTCACGAAGTGCACCCTCCAAATGAATGTCCGACCACAACTAGCTTGCGCATGCGATAGCCGTGTTCTTCCCTCGCTTTTGCCACCGACGCAGACACACGCTCTAGTCGCGTGGGCAATGCCGTTTCCTCCACATGCTCGGGTAGATAATGCAACAAAAACTGGGTGATGTCACGCGCGTTATCTAGCCAGTCGTCTAAACGAGTTGTCAGCACCCGCGCGCTGAACGAGGTGAAAACAAAGACGCACATAATCCATTTCGATTCTCTGCATTGACAAGAGCCGCATCCCCATGCTGAATAGCGTCCCACGCCCACACTTCGTCGACCGTCTCGCCCGCGGGCGTATCAAGCAGATACCGAAGCATCGTCTCCCACGTCTACCCAGGCACTATCAGTCGTTGGACGACGTCAATACAATTACTTACCTCTTTGTGAAACCCATTCGCGTGTGCCAAAAAGAGTGTGATACGGCCGCCAGCAGTAGTGCGAGACCGTGCCGACGTGCGCACATAGCGGTTGACGCAACTCCAGAGCAGTGCTTCGCTTGGCTTGCCTCTAATTTTACCATCTTCCCATAGATCTTGGGTTTCTTGGACCTCTTTGGCGAGCGCCTCCATCCTGCTGCGCCGTTCACCGGGCATTCCATTTGCTACATACGCGGGCACGACAGGGAGGGGATAGTCGGGCACGAGTCGCGGATAAGCAGCTGGGACGAAATGGGTGCTGAGTCGATAGACACCATGCGCAGCGTTGTGAAAAACGGAGGGCCTATGATTGGGCAACGCGGGGGTCTGCACGGCGCCCAGGCGAGGGTGCAGACCGATGGGACGGAGTGGACGAGGATGTACAGAAGACCATCCGGTCGACGTGGGCGTGTATGGGATCGTGGATATTCTGGGAGACCCACCTCTGGTGTTGCTCGACATGATGCTCGATGCTCTGCTCGACTCGGTATTAAATCATTGCCGGACTTTGTTTCACAAGCAGATAGTTGTCCGTGTGAGAGCAAGACATGACAACACTGTAATGACACAAGTCCTGTTCACGATGAGTTGCAGTCACTTACTAGGCTTTACCAGCAGAGACGGTAAACGATAGCAGATAATCGAACACCCGTTCCGGATTGACACTGGGCGAGTTGTTGCCCTGCGACCTCGAACATGTTATGGGACAGCGATGAGCATACTACTATCGTCCGATGTCAAATCAGTTTGAAACGGTGAGTGACAGCCCACGCAGCAACGTCCTCGTACCATTTCTCCAAGTTCTCTCCCCCAAATTTTATCTCGTGTCAGACGTCTGACTATGTACACACTGCTCTGAAACGCTTGACAAGTGACACATTATTAACGCCACAGAGGCAGAGTGATGTGACGTGCGTCTCGTAGTTGTCCGAATGAACAAACAGGTTGCGGAGGAAACCCTTTCTCGGTTGGCTCCGTCTATGGAGACGAACATACTACAATTCTTTGATATATTACTCGCGTTCGACCGAGTACAACACTCATATTCCACCCCAACAGCTTCGCAGGACCATGAATTCTCCAGGGAGGTCAACGGCAAGTCATCACAGCGAAAGGGTTGAGGTCAAAATTCATATTGATGAATCAGTGATCTGTGGGTATCGCGGTTGAGGGTTTGAGCAGCCACGCAGCTTTGCGGTTCGCCACTCGACTTGTACGCTGGAAAAACTAGTTGGGTCAAACACTGCAAAGAGTCATCGCATAAAGCTTTTGGCAAGGGCACGCCAAATCATGACAAATGCTTGCGACGACACTGTTTCCTGCGCGCCATTATACTTGGCGTGCAGGCATCGTTCTCGAAGAAGTTCTCTTCGGGCGACCAATGACATCTGGAGCATCCATGCTTGCTATAGTGACACACGGTGTCTGGGTAACTGCATTATAGATTCTCTGCTCAATGGCAGGGCTGCCAGGAAGCTGAGTCGCGTTGCTGACTCGTACTCTCCTTATTCCTGATTTGGGTTGACACCACAAATGGAAGAACACCTTTAGCCATCTTTCACATCGAGAAAAATACCTGCTTCTAGAATATCCCGTGAATTGAAGGGTCATAAATCACTGTCCCATCCGTGTCATCTACTACTGGTATACAGCATATTTGTGATTAGTGTCAAGATAAGACATATAGTGGCGGTTTCAGCGCATCGCAAACTCGTTCCCACCTCTCAAATTAACGTCAAGTGATGTGATACACCTCATATGCAAAACATTCTAGGCATAACCAGTTCACACCACCTCTTTGATCTCCTTCAGATGCGTTTCACTTGTTCGGATATCCTCATTGCCCACAGGAGACATGGGGCTCATTGATGTTCGGAGGTCATTCTCAGCCTTTTTTTGAGTCGGCGATGGGATGTGTATGTGCATCTTGCTTCTCGGGTCTGTAAAAGAACCAGTGGGAATGGAGCATCGGAGTGGGAAAACGTTTGTTGGCCTGTTCGCCCTGATAGCCAACCCGACACGAATGATGACCATATAGAATGTGATGGAAATGATGGGCATGATCTAAGAGAAAATAGACTGTTAGTGGGGATGTTAAACGAGCAGGCAAAATGACTGACCATATCTAGAAGTACAAATTGACCATTGGATTTAACAGAAAAGCAGATCCACAACACAACGAGAGTGACATTATAGAGCACGCCGGAGTCGACAATGATGTGTAGGATTTGCCGCACGTGAGAGGTATTATGACCACGCAGTTGTGTAGCCTTCCGGTTGATATACCATATACGAGAAGCCAGCAGAACTAGCAGATGGAGAAGGCTTTGAAATACGTTCTCGTATCCAACCAAACACGAATGCGTACCGGTCGTCAACATGTTGGTCGTGAACGTCGTTGCGTAAAATGCCATAATCCAATTCACAAGAGTTTGATCGAAGACAGGACTTAGAGAGGCTTGCGCAGCAGCGCCAATTCCAGCGGCTGTGAAGTTCATCAATAACTAATGCACCACCCTAGGGCACTGGTATACTTACCGCCGGCACCACACCAAAGTATAATTGGTACGATCATGACGAGCTTAGATTGCCATACCATGTAGCAGCGGTAAAGCTGTCAACATAGTTAATCCATAACGGTTATAACTCCAAAAACACACTCACAATGACGCCGTCCGCTATTATTGTCTGGATGGCATATACGTAGTTTTTGGACACAAAAGTCCATTGAGACACGTCCGATAAGAAGGCTGTAGGCCCTCCTGGATATGTGTCTCCGTAAAGTATCAAAGCCTCCATAATCCTTATAATGTCGATAATGAGGTGCTTTATGCGATCTCAGTTTTATTTTCACGTGGGGTAGATGAAAAGAAATACGTGCCACGGTACTGCACCACAAGAACAAGCATGCTACCACGAACATTATACGGTTTATCCGATGAGTGGTCCACCGAGACAAGAGCACCCAAACCGTCGCCCCATACATCAACAGTGAGAAGCCTTTGCATATTCGTCTGTGATGAGATTTCATCATTTAAGGGCGCTTACCATACAAAGTCCCTTCCAGTACCGTCGCAAGGAGCTCTGCCTGGGGGAGAGGGATACCATTGGTATCCATACTTCAGGCTGTGTGTAGAACACAGGAGGAGGGAAGGAGGGTATAGAAGTAACCGCAACTCTCCGAACCAGACCTATTTATCCTGGCGTCCCATCGCAGGCAGTAGGCAGTGTTCGTAAGGGCTTTCATGTAAGGACCGATGGGATTGGGCGAGAAGGTGGCCACGTGGTACCGGTATTAATGTGGGGATATGATCATTTGCTCTTGAAAGCGCATGAGCGGATCGAGGACATGTTCTCATTTGACGATGGCTTATTGGAGAGAAGTTATGTCGGTAGACTGACGAATATGCGAGTGAACTGGAAGTTCGACGGACCCGTAGCCTCAGGATTATGTAATGACAGATCTATGTTGGCATCGGACTGCACAGCCTCGTGGAGGGGGAACCTCATTCATTCTGAATGACTCCATTTGAGAGCAAGAACGTATGGCCAATACGCACTCTTCCATTCTACAGACCAGTGTGTCGTTGCGCCACAATGCTCTAAATACTTGGGAGTTTTATGCCTGCTAACACCTCCTGATCTGCAGGGTGATCATATAAAGTTGGAAGAGTTTCCAGTTAACAAATCATGGCTTGCTACAAAGTCTCTTTATATAACTCAGTGGTGTTCCTTGTAGATCTGCAGCATCCCTGACATTCCAACGGTTCGTGAGCCAAATTTTTGCCTGACCAAAGGGAGGGGGTTTGAGTTACCACTGACTCGTGCACGTAATGGCGTGGTGTAGCTGCCAGCGGGCATGTACAGTAAATACCTGACCAGTGCTAGCCAAACGTCCAATATGGAAACACGAGTCCACATACTTTCCTTCTAGCGTTAGCAAACGCTCTGATACCAGTGATCCAGCTCGCGTTCAACATTCCAAGGTTCTGCGGAGACCTGGGAACATCGTCGGCTACTTGCTCGCAGGTATGTATTTGAGTGGAAGTCCACCTGCTTCCTTGTTGGTTCTATAAACCAATCCAACAGAGATTATCACTGCGTAAAACGTGATGGAAATGATGGGTACGATCTGTCAATCAAGGGAGTGCTTCAGTCTGATTACTTTTATAAACGTGCGGGTTAGATGCCTCACCATGTCTTGGACTACAAATTGAGCATAGCTCTGAGTCAGAAAGCAGATCCATCCCACGAGCAGGGTAAGGGTATAAACCAAGCCGGCATCAACAATGATGTGTAGTAATGGCCGTAGCGGTGACTTTTGGTGGCTGCGTAACCTAGCCGCATTCCGGTCCATATGCCAGATGCGCCAGGTCGATAGTACTGGTGCAGAGTTAAGAAAAGCTCTTCAGCATTCATCAAAACGTTGGTACGTACGAGACGCGGATATGTTGGCAGAGAACGTCGTCGCATAAAACGCTATGACCCATTTCGTAAGGGTCTCACCAAAGAAACTGTTTTGCGATGCCTCCACTGCGGCCGCAATACCAGTTACTTTGAAGTTCACGACATCAACCATATCAGTGATCCAAAAATGTGGCACACCTACCTCCAGCGACACACCAGAGCACGACAGGCAAAATCATGACATATTTAGATTGCCAAACCATGTAACAACGATATAGCTGCCGGTGCACTGAGGGGGTGACATTCGAATTGTGAGAAAGACGAGACTTACGATGACCCCATCCCCGAGCAATGTTTGAACCGTATACACATAATTTTTGGACACGAAAGTCCACTGCGATACATCCCCTAAAAAGGCTATGGGTCCTCCTGGGTATGTGTCGCGGTACAGTATCAAGGCGTCCATAATCCTTATAATGTCAATTATGAGGTGCTGTATACGTCCACATTTATCAAGACCCGGGAAAGATAGAAAAACACACACCACTGTGCTGAGCACTAACAACAGGCATGCGACGGCAAGCATTATTCGGTTTATTCGAGGCATGGATCGCCGAAACAACAGTTGCCAGATCGTTCCTCCGAACATCAAAAGCGAGAAACCTTGTTTCATACTCGTTGGAATGACATTCCAAGAATTCATTGCCAGCCGTTCTTACCATACAAGATCCCTTCTAATAGTGTGCCCAATAGCTCTGCCTTGTCCAGGGGGATGCCGTTACTCATCCTTCTAAGCAAGCCACCTAAGAGCCGAAAGAATGGAAAGCTCAGGGAAGGGGGAATGTGAGGCAGGGAGGGAACTCTTCCGAGTGATATACCAGCGGGCCCTTGCGCACTTATTTATGACGGTTTCATTTGCAGTCATGGCAGTGTTTGAAAGACACGTGCACCACGGAAGAACCATATCTAGCATTGCGGTTGCAGTGAAGCTGCGCCGGCCCGAGGAAGAAATGTACTTGAGTGATCCCATTGATCGTAAGGTCAGCAGAATTGACACCCAGCTCATGATCACACTCACGTAATGGAACATGGTAGTAGCTCCAGCCCTTCGATTGATGCCACTGGGACCCACACGTTAATCGGCTGGGATGGGGGGGAAAAACCCATCGTAGTTTGCCTATCAGACGTTGTTGGCATTGAGAGCGCGATGTCTGATATCTCCATCGGCAGTGCAATCAGATGGATGCGATGCACTCTTTATCCGTTCACCGCCGGGCCTCCGTTTGTGTCTCAAAAACAGTGGATTACAAACCATGGCACATCGGCGTGTGGCCGCTACTCCGCATTCTACCCGTTTATGTGAATGTTGTAGCACATTCAATGGGATATGTAGACACGTGATGTCAAAGATATCGTCAACTTGGCCTATGGTGCCAGACTCTCTTGTTCGATCAAAGATGCGAGAATCTGTAGCGGAGGGTGGATAACGGGACCCTGAAACGAGATCGCAAATCGAAGTCTCTGGAGGTGATCTTACCAGCAATGCTCCGGTTGCACTGAGTCGAGTGGCTTTGTTGAGAGGGCTTCCGTGAACGGAGCTTAGGAAGCAGAGATCATGTAACGGATAGTGGTGCCTGTTGGCTAACCTTCTGAAACACTAGACTTTTCGCCGCACTATGCAACAAAAAGCTCTTGGTGCCCCCAGCTTATGTTTCAATTTAGTTTTCCTGCTGCCATGAACGCATCCCCTTGTCCGAAAACCGCAACTGATCAATCCCCTGAGTGGTCTAGGGGAACCATAATCAATCTCATTCAGTCCAAGGACACCATGTAAACAATCTATGATCTACATTTGTAAGAATTTCGCTGCTGAAAACTGACACCGCTATTCCTTACCTTCTGGGCGTTACCAGCATTATCAGTCAGGGGTCATACCAATGGCAACGGGTGCTATGCTAGTTGTTGGATCAGTGAGATTGAAGAAGCATTTTCAGTACCTACCGTTCCAAAGATTGTAGCCCCTACTCTGAACGCATACCTTCAGACAGACTGCGGGGATCGAGTACCCACAGCGCTGCCTTCTCTGCGCCCTCCGTCCCGGGTTTGTATTCACCGTTCCCATAGACCCTCCGCATTTCCTTCAATATTGCTTTCATGCTACTTCTGTTCGTTGTCAGTGTCGTGTACCTCCTCGAAGCACCAGCGAGCATCGATCTGACGGTGTGCTCGGTCAACTTCGGGGATGATGTTTGTATAGCTGGTGGGACTTCTTCCTCAGCAGTCGCCAAAGGATCTGAAGGTACCGAGACCGGTGACACGAGGGTGGCTTCGTGCGACAGGATTTCAAAGCACGTCCGGGTAAGTGCATCAAAAAAGCTGGCTGATGGCCGTTGGTCCTCGCTCGGCGCGGGTAAGATTGAGGGATAGATGTGGACAGGCATTAGAGGTAAGAACCCAGCTAGGTATCTGGAGTGCTCCCAGTATGTGTCTGTGGTCGTTTTCTCATCCATATCGTGTGACTCCGGTATCGTTTCGGAAATTCCGCTGGGCTTTGGATCACTATTCGAGACTGGTGCGGCGATAGGTAATATTCGTGAGCATAGCGTTGAACCTAATAGGGCGTTCGCTCGCTGCCTCTCCTTCGACCCGCCTATCTTGGAGACAATTTAGAGACATCGATGACGTGCCTCGCTTGTCGTCCAGAATTCCACACGGGGCAAGCACACAGAGGGGTCCCTAACGACCGCGGATAGGCGGTCATGTATCTCTTCGAGAGTCCCTTTGTTCATCTCTTGGGCCGCTTGTACTGCGAGCGCACGCGAGTGTTGTCCCGAAATCTCCCACACATTCTCGTCATCCTTACCCTCCTTCATATCATACGGGAAAGGATCGGCTGTTTGGCTCTGGCGCGCGAGTAGTTTTGCCCTCTCTTTTTTCCAGTAAAGGTACCTTTGTGGAGGCACAAACCGAGCACGCGCCTCCTCCTCCGTTTGGGGCAAGGGGGAATGCGATATGTCAGATATGAGTGCGATGAGCGCGGATAGGTCTAAGTTGATATTCGTTGTTGGTTCTAATAGCTCTGGTTTAGAAGGAGCCCAGAAAATTGGTGTGGGATGAGCGTCAGATCGTTCGCCAAGCTGGACGTCGATGTCCATGTCACGTAGACATTGGACGGTCTTCTCAATTCGAGGGTCCGATGCATTGTCTTTGAAGGGGTCGAGCCGTGTCAAGCGAATCGTGAGTTGCGGTACCATCGTACTATCATTGCAATTCCGGGTAGTCAAGTCCGAGTCAGAAAACAAGTTAGAGATGGCAGTTTGAACGAATACAGGGTTCGCTTTCGCCGCAGCGAGGAGGTCTCTGCCCATTCTCAATACGGAATTGTCAAATTCGACCTGCGCAAGTTGGTGTCTCGACCCATCCTCGTCCTCATCGCTCGTTAGATACGAATCGATCTCGCGGAATTCCACCATCAGGCGGGAATTCTTTATCCTGGATTTCCCGTAAATCAATAAAAGAAGACTTAAAGTGTTGTGAAATGGGACTTACGTATTTACTCTCACCCACCTCGCTCCATTTTCAGCGACAACATCGACCTTGACTGTCCTCGTCAGAGTCTTGGAAGCTTTCTTTCCGTCAAGACTATTTCTCGTGTCGTTTTGCCCGTCCGTCAAAGAAAACATGCGGAACACTGCGACAGGCTGACGTGCATGGACCAGTTCATGCCACACGCCAATCAGGTATGGCGCGTTTGTGGACAACGCGGAAGAGTTTGTATTCTTCCGGAGAAACTACTAAACCATCCGGAAGAGAAATTGAAATAAAGGAGCGACATTACTTTGTCCAACGCATCGCAGTCTCGCTTGACTTCTTCACGAAGAAACCGAAGACCGGGCAAAACTTGCTTGGTTTGTCTTTCGTGCGACGAGAAGTCAATCACGGGCGGCTGGGGAAGCGGGACGTTAAAGGATTGGATGGAGTCATGGATTTGACACAGCCGGGCGTGCAGGTCTGCGAGTGACATTGTTCCAGGGCCAGCCAACAGTGCGGGGACAAACAACTAGGCTCGACTAGTTCTGAAGAGATTCCGTGGTTGCACAGGCGAGATGGGTAGCAAAGCTTCGATAGGAAAGATAACAAGTTTAGGCTGCGCTTGAACGAGTCTTACTTTTCGATGTGATAGCTGATTCATTTCACCAATGCCGAGGTTTACTGCCTTGTTACAAGCGTAGCTGTGTAATGGAAGTTGAGATTGAAAATACGTGGCAAGTGCGTTTCAGGGTTCCTCTCATGATGCCAGGTTCTCCCCGACATCGCTCGTCGACCTTGAAGCCAATCAAGCAGCCTCCTGCCCGTCTGCACCTCCACCCCAATTCACACAACGCCCAACTCAGACCAGCGAGCCCAGCGTCCGGCATATTCTCCGCAGATCCAACCCCTCGTCCTACCAGCCCCACACCAACTCATCACACCCAGCATACTGGCGGCCTTCGCGCCCATTTCGCACATCTTCTCCCTAGACACGCTGCCTTCACGGTCACACTCACCCTCCACCAGCTCAATAATGTTCCCCTTGTCCATGGCGAGTTCGGTCTCCAGTGGAAGATCAAGGGTGTCACTTCCCACTCTGGCAGCAGTCTCTTGGACAAGGTCAAGGCCAGGAAACCTCAGGGTAGATTCAGCGACAGACCCCAACCCAGCACCACTGCAGAGTTGCCAACGTCGATAAGGGGGAGCGATACTGATAACGCCTCCCTCTTCGACGGAGCTTCTATCTCCGATGCACATAGCATCGCCAACAGTAGCTCCGCGCACTCCCATTCAAATGATCACCCAAACGGGAGCCCCCATGGTTATGCAGCGCGTACGCAGCCCCTTCAAATTCCCTCCGTGGTGGTTTCTGTCAACCATCCCTCACCCTCACCCATGGCACGTAGTGTAAGTTTCACATCGTCCATCGCGACTATGAGTAGCACTTCATCGGTGCGCCCGGCGTCACCCTACGTCAATGGCCACCCCCACAATCCTCCAGGCTATCTTTCAGTGGACTGGTCTCGACAAGGACAAGCTCAGAGTTCCGCTACCTCTCACGACACAGGAACTCTTGATGGCGACACCACACAGTCCCAACAGGCCCCTGCGAAACTCGGTTACTCCCCTGCAAAGGGAATCACGCCTTTCGTCAAACTCAAAGAGCATAACGTTGTTTGGGGAGAAACACTAAAGTTCGTGGTCCAAATGAGTGTGGCCAGGGATAGTAAAGAGCTAGGAGACTGTGTAGCCAAGTTCATTGTTATGCAAGTATGTCTTGCGCACTTTCTTTTTGTCTAAATCGTTGACTGACCCATTCGCTTAGCGTGTTGTTGCTGGAGATCCAGACGCACCCCGTAACCCGCGTCTTGGGGTTGTCCGCCTTAACCTCTCGCAGTACGTCGATGCTGGTGTCGTCACACGTCGTTACCTCCTTCGGAAAAGTAAGACGAACGCGACGCTCAAGGTTGGTTTACTGTGTCTCTTCTGTTACATTATTCACTGAGATTTGCGGTAGCTTTCCATTCATGTGGAACATACAGCGGGAGAAACTGCATACGTTGCGCCTCCCCTCCCGAAAGGGGAGATCTTGTCCGGGGTTGCTGGTTTCCTCGAGTCGTCGGATATTTACCGCACGCGCCCACGTGCCTCAGATCTCTATGCACACGCGTCTTCGGGTTCCTCATCTGATGACGTGGTCGTAGCCTCGGGCTCTGATACCTCTTCCGTCGTCTCAGGGTCCGGTGTGTCTAGCGGTGATCCGAGTCATGCCCGCGGAGAACACAGTAGACATGCGGCAGTCAGGAAACAGCGTCGGCCATTTGAAATATCCAAATTGCCGACGATTAATGATCCAAGGGGAACGGAGAAAATGATCGAGGCGTTGTTTAATCCAGTCCCTGTAACGCAACCGAGCAAGGTGACTCCGTTTACGTATCTTGTCGAGGTCGACGGGGAGGGCGAGGGAGACGAGGACGGAGATGGTGAACACAGCTCGTACGGGGCGAATCGCGCAGTGACTGCCCAGGAAGACCAAGGTGCTCTGCACAGTACCGTTATGGCGCCCCTCACAGAGGTCGAGGGAGACGACAATTCGCTGTACGCTGACTCGCCACACCAGAGTGTGGACGAGAGAGATGTGCTTGGGAGTGATTACCACTCGCTCCGGTCCCACCCTTCGTTCCAGGGTTCTCTACGGAGCAAGTACTCGGTTCGATCACTCAAAAGCAAAGTTGTGTCCAAGCAAGACACCGCCGAGGAGACGGCGGTCGGCGCAGGCGTCCGTCTGCTGGTCGGAGTGACAGAGCGACGAACGTGGTGGCAAAAGGTGCTCAGTCCGCCTGCCGCTGGATGATGCCATCCTGCATCCCAATCGATCCATATCTTTTTCCATCTCTCGCTCTAATCCGATCTTTTCTTTTCTTGGATATCGGGCATATGGTGTTAGACTTTGACGTAGATCACAAACCGCAGGTAATCATTAGATTCATCATCACTTTTTTATTATTCTCCCTGTTTGTTCAATAATTTGGTCATTTAGGATACTCACATTTTAGTCTCCGAGTTGTTCTCCATATCACCAGAGATTCAAGTCGGTGGAATTAGTGTATGCGACGGAGTAATCTACAATCTACTGGATAAGACATGAATGAGTCGACTTGAACTTTAGCGCGACACATACCTCTAGCAGAGGTTGGTATTCTACCCGGACCCTCCAAACAACCCCTTCACCAGACCGCTTTCCACCTGACTCGACCTTCTCCTCGCCTTTTCTTCTTCCTGTCTCTGGATCTTCTTCAATGCCAACTCCTTGGCCGCTGCTTCCTTGGCGGCGAGCTCGGCGGCCCGTTGTG
Source organism: Tubosaeta aff. heterosetosa (assembly GCA_038094375.1). Classification (NCBI taxonomy): domain Eukaryota; kingdom Fungi; phylum Basidiomycota; class Agaricomycetes; order Boletales; family Boletaceae; genus Tubosaeta; species Tubosaeta aff. heterosetosa. The sequence goes on from JBBPUC010000015.1 coordinate 88,073, forward strand.
CGCGCCGTGCCTCGACAGCATTCCGGGCGTCAAATTGCTCACGAACGAGCATACGGAGACGCATCCCTTCATCCCCCAGAAGCGCCGGAGACGTGTTCAGAAGGTACTGATCTAGTCCACCATGCTACCAAGGCGCGATCGGCGCTTCCGTTCCTAATACAGAGGGCAAACGCGCACCTTGTGTATCGTCCTCAACGCTCTTGCCGTCACTTTGACTTGTATGCGCTTATTCAACAGCTCCGAGACCAGGGTCTTGGCGTGGACATTTGGGAGCCAGGTACGGCGGGTTTTTTTGAGCGAATGAGGGACGTTGTTGCCGTGCTGGATGGTTTTGCCATGGAAAAGGCCAAGAGCGGCGCGTTTGAAAGGCTGAGGGAGCGCAGCGGGGAGGGTGGAGAGGACTGGGTGGGTCGGGAACATGGTAGGAACTAACTTGGTATAAACATGTGTACATACTACATCAGTGCTCATCAAGGGAATCATTCCCGTACTCCCCGAATCAAGAGTCATGACTCGTGGCATATTCATTCAGATGCGCTCGACGATTCTTGTCGTATGCTCAGCAACTAGGAAAATTGGATATGACGCTGAACGAACTAGTCGTTCTCCGGCGTGGGTGCAACCTCTGAAGTCGCAGCGGAGGGGATATCCACAGACTCGCCCTCCGCGGGAGGGTGGCGGAATTCTGAAATATCGACGGGTTTGGGCTCAGGCATGGGTAGTCTAGGCTACAACCAAAGAACCCATGAGACAGAGCGAAGCGGAAAGTTATCGGCCTCTACCTTTGCTATCAGGAGGACTATGAAACCTTTGTCGCTGATCCGGCACGATTCCAAGGTCCTATCATCGGCGGGGACTTTGGCTACGGGCGATGAGGATATAGGAAAATGTGTAAAGAGGTGACTGGCGTACCGCAAAATAGAATGCTTTGTTTCTCGATTGGATAGCCTTGAGAGATATGGATCTTGACTTTGAGATCCGCAATGGTGTCTGAAGGCTCGGCGTCGACCTGGAGTGGAATTGAAGTGCTATTGGCGGTGGGGAAGGAGGCAAACCTGAAACTCGTTTGTCTCTTGGTAAACTCTTACGGAGATCTTCATCGTTGGGGCCTTCCTGTGTGCTCGTCACAGGAGGTTTCCTTTTTCAGATTTATATTACGAACGCCACCACTTGTACCAAACGCTAGCCTGAACGTGCCGAGTGTTTAAAGAGCCACTGAATGTCATTTGGGAGGTGCTATCCCTCTCTACTCTGTTTCGGTGTCTCCCTGAGATTGTCGCGAATGAAGCGATGTATGTGCTAGTTTTTATTGTACCGCGCATATCATGATCTTCAACCTGCACTCTTATCCAGCGGTACCTTTCGTTCCGCAGACCACCCGAGGTTGACGAATGGAACACCATTCGAGGTTACACCAGTCGCGTTTGGCACATATGCGGATCCTCGGGTGAGTTTCCATCTTAGTGCCATGGAGACACTATTTATCCCGACACCCTTCACCGATCCACTATTCCGAAACCTATGCTCAATATCCTAGAATATTTGCATGGCATCCCCTGTGATACATGCTGCTGTCCCATCGTTGACCTCATTATGGTGCTCCCCTAAGGACTCCGTCGATGCTATCGGTGAACGCTACCCAAATATAAACCAGTTTCGAATTGCCTATTTCCCTCCTTGACCCTTAGATGCAGCAGTCTCTTGTCAATTATGCTGGTGGACGAATCTTCAATTTGTGGACTGCCGTGAAGTCGCTTTGAGTGGCAACGTGGCAAGTGTGCGGCTTACCATGTCGACGAGCACGATATACTTGAATGCTCACGACTCCTCGTCGAATACTCGCCGGCCCAGGATGCGGGTGTGCCACGCCATCCCTCATTAATTATATACATCTAACCCCGCCCCTCATGTTCCATCGCTTTTGTGGTCTAGGGCTCCAACACAGACCCACGAACGAGGGGTCCACACAAACTGCGCACCCATGGGCCATGAGGTAAAACCCTTGTCGCATGAGTCGAGCCTGGAAACGGCCACGTAATGTGTGCAAGTACTAGGGAAGCCGCCAACCAAGAACAATCATTAACAAGTATCGTACCACAGCATTACTATAGGCGGCCTCCAACTGGAGAGCACATTGGAATACAAGGTTACACTACCCCTTTGGTATCATCGGATTTGCTTGCGTTCTGATCTCGATCACTCTCGATATCGAGGGTGACTATTGAAACAGAATGATGGCAAACGTCAAGCACGTTCTCTGAAAGGGTCGTGCCCTGGGCTTGCAGTGCATCTAGTGCATCTCTTGCGTCCACATGAGAGCTGATGTCCGTAGATGCTCCGCGGTTCACCCGACAACTGAATAGCCCAACACGGATAATTACCATGTAAAACGTTATGGAGATGATGGGTACAATCTGACGGTCAAAGGGACTCAGTGGACTATCCTCATATGGAGGCGGGGAACGATGGCTGACCATGTCTAGAATCACGAATTGACTATTAGATCGGAACGAGAAACAGACCATCAACGCAAGAAGGACGACGAAGTAAATTGCGCCGGCATCGATTATAGTGCGTAGAGTTTCCCGCAGCACAGAATGACCACGCAGCCCTGTGGTTTTGCGTTCGACATACCAGATGCGACAGGCCAACAGAACTAGCAAAAGAGCGAAAGCTCGAAAACACCTGCGATGTTCTCCGAAACGTGAGTACATACGAGTGGTCACGACGTTGGTTGCAAATGCAGTTGCGTAAAAGGCGTTGATCCATCCCGAGAGTGTTTTGCAAAAGACATCGTTTTCTGTCGTACGTTGCGATTCGACATACCCGCTCGCGATTCCGGTTACTTTGAGATGTGTCGTCATCGATCACAGTCATCCCAAAGCATACAGTCCACCTACCACCCGTGGCACACCAGAGGAAGGCGGGAAAAATCATGACATATTTTGATTGCCATACCACAGAACAGCGATAAAGCTAAGAGACATATTCAATGGCCAACGGTTTTTCTCAGTAAAAACAACTTACAATAACTCCGTCCCCGATCAGCGTCTGTATAGCATATAAATAACTCTTGGATACAAACGTCCAATGGGACACGCTCGTAAAGAACGATATTGGTCCCCCTTCTTTGTCTCGATACAATATCAAACCCTGCATGATCCTTATGATATCAATGACGAGGTGCTGTGAAAACAATCGCCGTCTGTTGTTTATCCTAGGAAGGAAATGAACACGCACTACTGTACTGCACAAGAGCAACGAGCACGCCACTGCCACCATATATCGGTTAACCTTCTGAGCAGACCGTCGGTAGAGCAGCACCCAGATTGTTGCTCCAAACATCAGTAACGAGAAACCTTGTCTTTTGTTAAATGTCTTCCCAGGTTTGGTGGTCAACTAGTCTTACCATACAGGATCCCTTCCAGTATTGTTGACAGGAGCTCCGCCTTGTCCACAGGAATGTCATTTGGACCCATACCCCAAGCGTGCCTCTCAGCCTGAGATAAGATAAGAAAGGACGTGCAGAGGGAAAGGGGAGCGGACGAAAAAAGGGTAATTAGAAAATGTAAGTATCACCAACGGGCTTTCCCCAGTTATTTAACCAGGAGATCCCATCCGATTTCAGCAAAACAGTGTTTGAAGATGGTAGATCAGGGAGCACGGCCCGATAGCGTCGTCATTCTTGCAAAGCCGCATCGAAACCTGAGAAAATGTACGGATTCATCGCTCTCGTCGCGAGCCTTGTCAGTGAAAGCGGCGTGATAGCCGGAATAGGCTTGCTGAGAGCCTTGACTACCAAGTGCCGTTGCGTTCAGGGTGTGATCCTGCAACAGTCAGTAGTAACATCGTGCGACAAGGAAATACAAATGGGGACGCTCCAAACGTCGTTCGGCTCAAGTGCCACCGATCTTGTACTTCAAAGGTCCATTGGGATCTTGGCCGCGACACTCGGTGTGTTGCAGCGGCCACCGCTGTAGAGAAATTATCACGAGGACAATACCTTTTCAAAGCTGCTCTTCAAGCCGCCAGTGGCGGATATCCTCGCGTCGAGACTTGGTCATACGCAGAGTGATGATATCAAACACGCTTAGACGTGTCACGAAGCCGCACCATCAATCAATCAGGCTATCTTGCAAGGTTCATGAGTACCCATGGAATCCTTATCATCACCGCGCACCGCTATCCGGTCAGACGAACGTGCTTTCACGCTTTGGTTGTGCCGCGTATGGGCGAGACCGTCGTAGACTGGGCCCTCGGTCTGTGCCAAACCCTGACTCAACGCGAATCAACGTTCAAGTAATCGCTATACAGGCCAGGCCACCTAACTCAACTGCGACCGTATCTGTTGAAACTGGAAGGTTTAAGTCATGCAACGCTCGTCAGCATAAGATTGTTTACGATATCGCTAGAAGATGAGTCCTCTACTCGGTTCTGTTGATGCCAGGTAAACACGCGAATGATGGACTATACGTGTATTGACGCAGCGATCATCGCAACTGCGCGCTTTTAGCCCTTGGCGACGGTGTTTAGACTTGGTTTAAACCTTGATTTGGTGTGTACTCTGCGCCTTGGTCTTCACTTGATGCTTCAAGTCTCGATACTACTCAAGTCTCGAAGTCAAGGTTGACTTGGAGACTGGGAGAATACCGATCACCCCATCCTGAAGCTTATCCACAGCTGCCGGACTTAGGATGATGGGTGGATGTTCGCTACCCTCTGGTGTGTTGATGCGACTCAGTCGCGGAAACCTCAGACTAGTACTAGTTGCCAACGCGGGTCGAAGCTCCAAGGTATCAACCGGTCGTGACCGTTTCAGCATGGCACAAGCCGGTATAATACGCACTACTCCCGCTCACTCGATGATATAACTCCGGTCCTTCACGTCCTCTGCTATCGAAAAAAGGCCACACACGTTCTGCCACCGTGTTCCTGTTCTCCAACACAACGCATGACAATATTTGCTTGGCTCTTTTCATCGCGGGCACTAGTATACGTTCATCATGCTTCACGGTAACTGTCAGCGAAAACTCACGTTCAAGGAGACAATGAACGACGAACAAGATCATAAGCCAGTGTCAAACCGGTATACAATTGGTCTCCGATATACAATATACAATATATCACGCAAGCGGGGATGGTACAAGGTAAAATAAACATCGTCACTTCCTCGTTCCTCGTTTAAAGCCCAACAGGTACAAGACTCTACCCTCAAGAACCATATCTCAGCCCAACTATGATGAGCGCAGCAAGGAACGCCATGGTAACCAATATCCCACTCGTCACCGCTGCGATACGACACCGTCTCACGTATGGATTCGTCGTTCTTCGTCTTTCGCCCTCGACCGGCTTCGGCGTCAACACCACTGCCGTCCGATAACTTTGATACGGCGGTGGTGGTGGCGTCAAACTCAACACCGACGGCGCCACGAACGGATACCCGTGGTGCATCTTGGCCGTGTCCAGGCTATGGACACTCTTATTCCTGTTTGTCACGAGCGGGACGAAGCTCGTTCGTCCGCCCTCAAGGCCCTTGCGGCTTCCTTTGCCGTGCCCTAATTCGGGACTCTGCTCGTGCGAAGAGGACTTGGGTGAGATGAGCCACCCACCGAACAGCCAACACCACGGCATGATAAAGCCGAGCCAGAACAGAACTTGGATGGTGTCCATGTTTTCTAGGTGCAACGGCCACCTGCCACTTGCTTTCCGTGCCGATTCGCGTTCCGATTCGGGCGTGAGGTACAACGATGATAGTGCGAAACGGCGGTCGACAAAAGATGATGATACAGAAGTAGAGGCGCCTAGCTCTTGAAGGCTCGGTGCACTCACACCTAACCGCGAAGGATGTGCAGTAGGTGGAGGAGTAGGACGTCCGAAGTGGTTATCTGAGCTCTGTGAGCTAGATGGGTAGTTGTAAGAGGGTGGTAAGGAAGATAGACCGGAAGCGGAGTAGTGGTGCATAGTTGTACGTGCGGGAATAGGTGGTTTCGCTGGTGTAGAGATGTTTTGAGGGACAGGTTGTGACGGCAGTGTAGGCGGGGAATCAGAAGTGTCATCGAGGAGATGGGAGTCAAACGGATGAATGGTCCCATCAGAATCGCGCCTAAAGCCCTCCTCCGCGTCGACAAAGACCTCATCTTGTCCAAGAGAATACCTACTCTCCCTCCGTCCTGTCTGAGCAGTAACAAAACTCTCCCTCCGGTCCGAAACAGAGTCGTCATCACGCGGGCAAACATCTAGTAATCCACGGGAGTGGAGCGATGTCGGTGTCGTCAAGAATGCTTGTCCTCTGAATTCGGGCTTGAGGTCCAATGGAGGGATGACAGGAGGGGTAACAGAAGACACGCTAGATTGATGCGTCCGTGTAGATGACAGACTGATTGACCGATTGAGTGGCCTTAGAATGAACGTTGAGACCGGGGAAGGACCTTCGTCATCAGTCGAGTCAGCAGATTCGCATCCGGACGTGAAAAATGCATACGGGGTGAATCATTTCCTTCCTCCTCTTTTCTCCGCCCAAAAGGCACAACACTGCCCGGATATGATGGCGTCACTGGGGTCTGGGCCAGCACCTGAGAGGTGGACGGAACTCCCCTGACGCTAACCAATACAGGCGTAATAGGGACAGGGGTTATAGGAGTTACCGTGGCCGTCCCAAGTCCATCACTCCCAGGACTCACAGGCGTCATGAGCGCGGCGCTCGTCCTAGCCGTATGTGCAACGCTGGAGCGTGACCCCCCACCCTCGTAGGATGAACTGGGAAGCGACGAGGGCCGTTTTTCTGGGGAGAAATAATCCTGCTCGACAATGGGTGAAAGTTGTTGGTTGTAAAATTCTTGGACAGGAACGCGGAGAGAGTGCGAGCTCTTCATGGGATGGAGAAGTTTAGGACGGGCAGTTGCATTAGGGGGCGGGTTCGTTGGTGGTGGTGGAGGGAAATGGGGACTTGGAGATGATCGTACTTGGTTGAGGGAGTGAGTGGACGACGATGGTCCGGCAGAGGGTTGGAGGCTGAGGTTCGTTCTGCTACCATTGCTGACAGAGTTGGAATTTCCAGGAACGTTGGCCAGCCCCAGCCAAGACACGTGTGGAGGGGTCGCCGGTGACTCCAGACTGCTCTGTGAGGATGAAGAGGGGGTATGAGTGTACCCCTGCCAGTATGGATACGGATGGGTCGAAACACGAATCTCGGGTGGAAGCGGGCGCGAACCAGATGATGAGGACGAAGAGGTCGCAATGGTCGCTGTGCTCGCGAGGGGATGGAAAGCCTGATGGTCGGCTGCAGAGTGAACTTCAGTGCGGACATGGACTTCCATGGGTATGTTGAAGGACGACGCGGTGGGGGAGGAAATGGATACAGAGCTAGAAGGTTGATGACGATCCTTGCCCTTTGAGGTGGAGGAGTGGGGGTTTGCAGAATCCTTTAATCCCAGGAGACGGCGCATGTTATACAGCCGTGAGTATGTATGAAACTGTGTACGGCGAATCAACGAAAGAACATGCACCCCCGCTCACCGCAGCTGATTCGGGTCATAGGGGAGAGAAATCCGTGGTGGACTCACCTGGCGATCTGGGTCCGGAATACCCGGTGTGAAGGTTATCGGTTCTGGTGCGAACTCGGGATAAATATTTGAATTAGAATATTCTGTCTCTCCTGAAGAGCGAGCTTCGGAGACAATTCTTTCGAGGGTGCGTTGAAACGATATGGTATCGTGGAAGGAATGGAACAGCGCTGAGAGTGTAGCGTCCGTTATATGTATGCAGGAACCCGTCCACGGACTCACACGTGTTCTGCGAAGAAATCAGGCCGATGGGGGTTGCGATACTAATTCTGAGTGTGCGGCATCACCCACGGGAGCGCCTGGGAGACGCGGTGCAGGGGCAGGAGTTGCGCATATAGCGCATGCACGATTAGGGACAAATGAACGCGGGAATGACGAGTCAGGAAACACGCCATACAAGCATGCTACGGCAGCTGGAGAGCCTGGCCATTTCAATAATACTCAGCCTTGGGAAGCATGAAGCAAATCGCAGACATCCAGAAATAATCGGACGCGAGTTGGATAGACAACTCATCTAGCCAATGCTCTTTTGTCAGAAAGATCATTGGCGAATTAGTAGAATCGAGGCGCGTACCGAAATGGTCCGACAAGGCTGCGCAGCCTTGCGTTTCAATTGAAGACTCCGACCTCGTGTGGACCTCCTGGCCATCTGATTGGGCATCTACCTGCCATGAGATTGAGTACGTGTAGCACCGAACTGATCGCTGGGAAAAGCGAAGGATGACTTTCATTTCGATTTTTTTCCGGCGCTGGTTACCAAGTATAGTATGTTTAAACAATCCGGGGTATAGGTATTATAAGTCGTAAGTCATGCAACATCAACAAAGATCATTCCTTGACCTCCAGCGTCTCTGGAGCGTCGCGCAAACCAGACTCGACGGTAGCGACGACGACCACTGCTGCCTGCGTGGTCTCGTCTGCCGGGGTGTCAGCATTGGCCTTGACAGATGCTGCCTCGGTTCTGCCACTTTCCTCGGCTCCTTCCTCTGCCTCATCCCGGTCCTCCTGGGGCAACGAAGAAGCAATAGAGTCCTCGCAACCTGGATGCTCCTCGCGTTCTGCCTCCTCGAGCACATCCGATGCAGCTAACTCTGGAGGCTCGGACTCGGGCTCCGGAGATGCAGACGGTGAATCAGGAAGGGGGATTCCTTCAGGCAGTATTGACAAAGGGTCCTCTGCCTTGTCCTTGTCTTCGAGATCGACCACCCTGACACCATTTGTGACCTCCTTCACATCCCGTCGTTCTACAGGGGAAAGTGCATCCCCTTTCGTGCTCTCCCCTTCTGATCCGGTGTCGCATTCGGCGTCCGGCTTGACGAGGTCATTTCTCGTCCTTTTCGTTGCAGAGGGAGCATCATTGATATCACTCTCTGTGAGGCTGTATCTGCGTTTGCGGCCAATTGTTGGGGCGTTGGAGGTGGCTGGTGGGCAACGATCGGGACCGTGAGCAGGCAGGATGATCCGTAGCACTCACCATCTTCCCTCCATGGGCGGTCTGGGCGTGGAAGCAGCGAGCCAGAGACACGTCGTAAGAACTGAAACATGACTATCGAGATTAGTATGGGGTATGGGACAGAGTGACTTGGCAAACTATTTGCTCTTGTTTATCTGTATGGATCTACCCACACTTTATTGTCCACAAGAAACGGAGAAAGAAACGCAGTCAGCGAGCGAACATGAACTGAGTCAGGACTACGACTGGTCGAGTCACTGGAAACACGATTACGTAAACACGCAGATACAGATGGACGAGCAGAAGACGATGGCAGATATTATCGACCACCATGACCCTCGACGTGACAAGCTTCATAGACAGCAAGGGCGGGAATCCTGACCAGATCCGCGAGTCCCAGCGTAAACGCGGCGAGCCCGTCGAGCTCGTCGATCAAGTCATTGATATGTATGCCGAGTGGGTGAAAAGTATGTGCGTCCCCGGTCGACCTTGTCGCGTGCCCATCTCCGCCTCCAGAGGACTACGAGATCAACGGTATCAACAAGCAAATAAACGCGATCCAGAAAGAGATCGGAGCCAAGAAGAAGGTATCCATGCACTGCACAGCATACGACCCCGCGATGAATCTTCCGCTTTACAGGCCAAAGAATCCGCAGACGATCTCGTGGCGCAGAAAAAGGTGCTCGATGCCGAAGTGGATGCCAAACGGAAAGAGACCCGCGAATATGAACTCGCCATGCGCCAAAAGGCGGGCACCGTCGGAAATATCGTGGCCAAGGACGTTCCCGTCAGCTTGACAGAGGTATGCGTTGCTCTGTGCCCCCGTGGTACATCGTTTCAGCGTGCTTGCAATAGGACGACAACCTGACGTTACGGACGTGGCATCCGGATGGTCCCAATGGCCAAGTAGAGAAAAAGTCTGATATCATGCCCCATCATGAAATCCTCCTCCGGCTGGACGCCATGGACCTCGAACGAGGTGGGATTCGCCGTTTTGGCAGCTTCTTCTCGTCCTCATCGCTGCACACAGGCGCAAAAGTTGTCGGCCATAGAGGTTACTTCCTTACTGATGACGGTGTCGATCTTAGCCAAGCGCTCGTTGCCTACGCCCTTGACTTTCTTCGAAAACGCGGCTACAAAAAGGTTCAGCCCCCGTTCATGGTCAACAAGGACGTGATGGGCAAGACTGCCCAACTCAGCCAGTTCGACGAGGAACTTTACAAGGCAAGTCCGTCGCACCGCTTGTCACGCCCTACACATCTGTCATACACAGGTCATCGCCGACGAAGACGAAAAGTACCTCATCGCCACTTCGGAACAGCCCATCTCTGCCTTCCACGCTGACGAATGGTTCGAAGATCCCAAAACGCAGCTTCCAATCTACTATGCAGGTTACTCGAGCTGCTTCCGCAAAGAAGCCGGCTCGGCCGGGCGCGACATGTGGGGCATCTTCCGCGTCCACCAGTTTGAAAAGGTGGAACAGTTTGTCCTCACTGCACCCGAGGAGGGCTGGAATGCGTTCGATACCATGCTCGCCAACAGTGAAGCGTTTTATCAGAGTCTTGGACTGCCATATCGCGTCGTTGCCATCGTCAGCGGCGCATTGAATCTCGCCGCGGCGAAAAAATGTGATTTGGAGGCGTGGTTTCCGTTCCAGGGGGCTTACAAGGAGTTGGTGTCGTGCTCGAACTGTACAGACTATCGTGCGTTCTTTCTCCCCTCTTTGCCGGCGATCGGTGGTTTACGACCTCGATACGTGAATAGAGAGCAGGCGGCTCGAAGTGCGCTGTGGCCTCAAATCGAAAGATCAGCAGCGCAAAGTGTACGTACACATGCTCAACGGGACCATGTGCGCCACCACGCGCACGCTGTGCTGTATTGCCGAGAATTACCAGACACCTGACGTATGTTTTATTCCCGCTATGGTTTTCCCGTTTGGCTGATCGCTTCACCACTTGGAACAGGGACTCGTGATACCCGAAGTGTTGCGACCATACATGCAGGGGCGAGATTTCTTGCCGTGGAAGAAAGCATTACCCAAGAATCTGCAGCGGAAACAGGCATGATAGAATCCGAGATTATTGTACAGACATCTGGCAACAAGTATGCTGGAATATAGATTGGAGCTTGTGCTTTTTGAGATCAAATTCTACGTTTGGATATCGAGAATAATAAATAATGCACAGAAGTTGGGTAGAATACAAATACAGATCCAAGCTGCGTGGTAGTGTTGACAAGGGTCATGGTAGCATCAGATAAAATAGCATGCAGCGAAAGCTAAGCACGAAGACGCTGGAATGAAGACGTAACTCGGCATCAGCAACGAAAATGTTCGGGTGACAAAGCCGTCCGACGTCGAGTACAACATGATACACACATAATATCACATTGGCCAAAGAGCCCACGGGAGACCGCATAAACTTGCCGTGTTCGTAATCTGTCCAAGGGTCGCAGGGAGGAATTGAATGCCGATCATGACTCATTCAGCTCAAAGTACGTCCTGAACATAGACTCCGTATGGAGATGTGTGTCAGAAATGACACCGTGAACATGCATGAATAACTGCGGAAACCGTTTGGTGAAGTAAAACAGGAATCCTTCGGGCATGGCCCCCAACGTTCGTTTGACGTGGTCAGGGAGATCTTGGTAGTGATGTTTCTGTGCATGCATGAGGAACCCTGGATGAACATGATCCACGAAAAACGCACCTTGTTCCTCAAGGCCCGCAGTAGATCTTGCACGCTCTTTCCGTCGTACTTGCGGAACTTGCCCAAGTTTTCAATGAAGACCTTGTCGAGCCTTGTATGCCAGTCGTGTCCCACGATATCGAACGCTCCAGTCTCGAGCACGATGAGGTTATGTTCCCGAGGATCCCGACACATGATTTCAAAGCGATCAGATGCATCCTGAAGGAAGTTTAAACGACGTGCTGAGTCCCAAAAGTAGGGATGCACGAGGCAGGATGTAGTGTCCGGTCTGTATAAAAGGAACAAAGACGGGCGTCAGGGGTAGGACCAAAAGGCACATCCAACTTACCTACGATGCGCATCCGGATCCAGCATCCTTCCTATTAGGTCAACAGCTTCTGAGCCTTCCTCTCCAAACCCTTCCAGACCGTCCAACTGCTTCACGTTCTTGATGATATTGACCTCTCGTTCAAATCTCCCCCCGAATGGATGTGACCCATTCGTGAGAACATAGTAAAACAGGCACCCTAGTGCAAAAATATCAATCGCTTTCGTCAGCCGTGTCGTTGATTTCGTCTTCGATGTACCCCCAGTGCTTCCATTGACGACGGTACTCGTGCTCTCCACGGATGATTGTGACCCATCATCGTTTAGAGAATCGTCGAGCTTCACGTCGCCACGTAGAATTTCTGGAGCTCTCCATCCCACTGTCCCAGCGGCTTGTGTGCCTTGTGCGGTCGGCAAAAAACTCGTCTGATCAACATCAAGCTTTTTGCAGAGCCCAAAATCGGATATCAGCATTCTCCGGCCGCCATCCTTCCCCGTAGAACCATTTTTGGGGCCTGAGATGAGAATATTGTGAGGTTTGATGTCGCGATGTATGATTTTGAGTGAATGAAGATGGCGCAATCCAGACGCGATTTGTCGCAGCGCTCGCTTGGGATTAAAGGTCGCAATGATTTCCCGATGTTGATCCGGGGACTCAACGACATCCGCGAGCGAAGCGGGACACAGCTCCAGAGCGATGTACAGGAAGTTGCCTTGGGATTCCTGGTAGTAATATCGAATGACATTCGGATGGTCATCTGATTCCTGTAGAATGCTGACTTCACGAGCAGCAAGAGTGACAAAGTCTCGAAGAAGACGCTTAACGGCAACCGCACGTCCTTGAAGAGAGCCCTGGTATACCACTGTACCGTGTGACCCAAAGCCTAAGGAGAGTACATCAGTCAGCATTCCGAACCTATAAAACAAAAGATAATCAAACGTACCAAGAACTGTATCAGATACAATAAGTGAAGGTGCAGTTGGCTGACGTGTTGGCTGAGCAACAAGCGTTGTCGATCCAAGAGTCTTAATCTTTTCCTCGCCCGCGCTTCCACCATTGTCCTCTTTTGACCCGCCCTCGGCTTCCTTCTCTCCTTCAGTATCATCTACAGCACCCACAGCTGCAGATTGATTTCCCTTTCCCTTTTTCCCCCTGCGCCGCCTATGAGCTTTCCGTTTTTTGAGTGCCGTGTCGGCAACATCCCCTTCCCGTTCACTTTCCTCGATGTCGTCGGCAACAGGTGCTCCAGGTGAGTCCACAACCTCGCGTAATGATACAGGGGAACCTGCCAATTGAGCTAGGGAGTCTGATGCGACAGGCACAGGGGTAGACGGAGACGACTCGATATCTGATGGTGATGATAAAGTAACATAGCTTTCGCCAAGTACCAATGGAGCTTCTGATGGCTCTCCCGTAGGAGTGGATTGAAGAGTGATGGGAGATGAAGTTAATGCATCTTGGATGTCGGGGGAGGCGCGAGAAGTGGATGGGTATAGCTTGTCCCTGAGGAGGAAGAGAGAACCAAAGATCACAGCCATAAAGAGGGTAGCAAAGGCGGTAGTCATCCTAAAACCCTCCTTTACAGCACTCGGGATAGACGCTGACGAGGGTACGACTGCAGACAAATTACTAGCGATATCAGGGATATCAGTGAGAGAATCTGGTGTATCGTTGACAGTATTTTGGACTAAGTCGATATCCGGTGGGAGTTCGACGGAAGGGACACCAGGGAGTTGTCTCGAGTTGAGCGAAGACGCATCCAAGGGACGCTTTCCAGTGAGACATCGTGTATCAAAGGGTGATTCCGCACATAGCTCCCTGAGCTTGCGACGCTTTGTGATTGCATCGACTCTATCGGGGAGGTCTGTGCGGGGAACGGCAGAGGGGGGTGGGTCGATAGCACGTGAGTTGATACTGTATTCGGTGTCCCCAAAGGCGATGAGTGGAAAATGGTCGTTACTCATAACGAAGAGTGAACCTGTTTCCTCCACGAGACCGACGTAGGCTGTGTCTGGGTCATAAAGTGATGGCGTGGAGGACTTGTCAAAGCCCCAGAGAACATCAGATATTGGGGGGCGAGGCTGCATGAGCACAAAAGGTTCCGAGCGTCTAGAACTTGAGACAACATCGAAGACAGCAACACTAGGCGAGCGTCATAGCAATCGTGCGAGCAGATCAGGGACTACGTTTTAAGGCACAGATATAGGCCGCTTACACAGGGCTATCGAAGGTCAAGGCCCACAGGATTTGGGACATGGACGAGTCACTGTTAGGCGCCTTGAAAGATATGATTTGGCCATTTGGCAGGGATTCGATGTAGATGTTGTCTGGAGTGCGCCGATAGCCAGCCTGGACAGCATTGTCTTGCATATTGGGGCCATACGAAGAAAAAGACAGATTATGAATTGGTAGCCTGCGTCCGGATGGGGAGCGAGTGTAAATGGCGACGTGATAATCTTTGACGATATTCTGAGAAAAAGGCAATGGATCTATTTGGAGGGCTCACCTGTACGACCGACGAATACCTCTGTAGGAATAGGGTCGTCACTCACTGGCTGATGTTCCTCGAGTTCATCCAAGTCAATTTCATCATTTTGAGTGAGGTCCTCAAAAGGGTTCCATGGACACTCGGCGTTGATTGCCTTGACTTTGCCAGTTTCTAGTTCTATGGACAAGAGGGATGTCTCTTTCTTGCCAACGAACACGCGTTCGTCGTCTTCTCTATCGAATTTGAATGGGGACAATTCGACGAGCTGAGACATGGACAAGGAGAGAGGCTGCAACGGACTGGTAGGCGTCGCCATGACGTATATGTCGCCACTCTGGGGCTCGATGATGTAGAGTTCCTGGTGGGCGTCGTCGTCGTCTGTGAGGTCGTAGTCGACGGTTGCATGCTTTGTACGGACGAGAGGTGCGAAGCTGGAGGGTATATCGCTGGCCGCGGCGGACGTAGACCACAGACGTTGGCCGGAAGTACGGTCTACTGCATGAATGCTGCCGTCAATGGATGCGACGAGGACGGTATTGATTATGTTTATGTTCTGCGCATCGTCGCCGAGGGTGTGTGGTGGTTCTACGTGCGCCTGGTTGAACGAGGTTTGGATGCCGCGGTGGAGTGCGAATATGTGTGGGATGAGAACGGCGAGGAGGAAGAGGACGGTGGACATTTGTCAAGACGTGTCCATGTGGATGAGCAGAGACAAAGCGAGCGCTCATGCCAGACATTCCACTCGGTTCGCAGATCTTCGACCTCGCTTTTCATCCATCCAACACGACCGTCTACGCTGGTCTCCTCAACGGAACCGTCAAGGCCTTTCGCTACGACGAACAGGGCCAACATATCCCCGCCTTCTCTCTCAAACCCTCGAAACGCTCTTGTCGCTGCCTTGCCACCGACCAGGACGGCACCCGTCTCTTCGCCGCCGGAAAGGCCAAGACCATCTAGTACGTTCATCCAGCTTGATTGCGCGCTGCCAATCCCAGCCTTGTCTAGCACCATCGACACATGCATTGGCGCCGTATCTGACACACGCAAGGATGCACACGAGTGAGTAATATCCCACCCCGCGCTGCACCCGCCGTCCCTTGACATCGCCAGTGCCTGCATAGTTCACCTGTAAATCGCATAAAATGTTTTCTCCCCAACATGTTTTGCACCGGCGATGATGACGGCGTGATCAAGGTCTGTCATACACTACGCGAGCAACTCTCGTCCCTGCACGTACTATCTAGCTCTGGGACCCGCGGACGCCACAAGAGATACGTCAGTATACCCACCACTTTGACTACATTTCGGACTTTTTGTGGCTAGACGACAAAAGGCAGCTTCTCTCCACAAGGTGCAACGCGTGCAGCCACTCCCTTGAGTTCTCATATTTACAGTCATTTCAATCACACAGTGCAGACGGCACGCTGTCGGTGGTAGATGTGCGTGCAAAAAAGTCGGAGCCGCTCGCCCGGTCCGAAGACCAAGAAGACGAGCTGTTGTCCATCGTCGCCATAAAAAAGTAAGTCATTTCGCTCGCCCTTACATCCATGGGCTTTATTTTCGTTATATGCAGTGGAACAAAAGTGGTTGTCGGTACTCAATTGGGAATCCTCTCGATATTCAACCGTAATCAAGGATGGGGCGATTGTGTCGACAGAGTTCCCGGGTGGGTCAACTCTGAAAATTGCCCGACGTTTCTCATTACAGCTTGGTCAGACACCCACAGTCCATTGACGCACTCTGTGCTTTGCCATCTTCATATCCCTCCTCCCACTCCACTATCCTCACAGGTTCCTCAGATGGCCTTTTACGTGCCGTGCAACTGTTTCCCACCAAGCTTCTTGGCATTGTCGCCGATCATGGGTCATTCCCGATCGAAAGAATTGCAGTTGATCAGAATGGCCAAGGAAGGTGGCTAGGCAGTGCAGGACACGAGAACACGCTCAAGATGACCGATCTCAAAGACGTCTTCGAAGATGAGGATGGGGATGGGGAGTCCGGAGAAGAAACACATCCGGACAACAGTGTAAATGCAGGAGAGAAACACTCGGGCGGCACATCTGAAGCTCCAGAAGCCCAGTTGGGAGATGAGATCCATGATTCTGATTCTGATACACCCAGGGAGAAGAAAAGGAAACGAAAGGGAGAAAAGGATTCGTTGGCGGGAAAGAAAAAGAAAGGGAGAAACGAAATTGATGCTGAACTATCCTTTTTTTCTGGTCTATAGTGTGTCACTTTGAGTTAAATTTATTGTGGCCCCGAATGCTAGACGTTGGACGTCATCCCTCAGAAAATATGAAGGGCCACTGCAAACAGTACGCTGCGGAAATCCGCATCATTGCACAGAAGAGTATGCTCCTCGCCGCGTACGTATCCCCTTGTGGCGTTCTATTGGCGGGAGCTCAAGCTCCTCGTGTCAGCTGATGCGGGTGTTCACTTTCTCTTGTCCGCGGATGCAAATATCAGATGACAGGTTCTCAGTGCTGGTACCGATGCCGAGATCGGGATCGGCAATTATGCTCTTCAATCCTCACGGCCGTCGACAGACCGCAGTGAGGTGTGGTGATGATACCCCTGAAATGCGCGGAAACAGCGAGCGTCCTGTGTGAGAGAGAGGAGTAGATATACCCTGAAAGTCGACATAATGGACGTGACTTTCTCAGATGACGGAACTTCTAGCTCAAAATTTAGCTTCATCTCCGTGTCCTTGCCACCGATCTACCCCGTGGTAAAGAGCCGTCGGATACATGTGCAAAGTTTGCTCTTTGTTTCCTCACCAGTAGTCCGCTTTCAATTACTGCGATGTGCGGAAACCGTGGGTGCGCTGCGGTCAGAATTTGCTTAAGAGAGCCGGACAGCAAACCATTGATAACGGACCCATTATTTGGGATCAAAGGTCGTGCCTGGCAGCACAAGGCGGTGGATAAAGTTTTGTGGATATGTAAGACACAGAAAGATCTGTCAATGTAATTTCCGATCATTTGGGTTCTCACCGACAGTTACATCCACCCGCTGTGCGCCATGGGTGTTATCGTCATCCCGTCCCTCTTCAAAAGAGGGAGATCTCTGTCCTCAGATCAAGCGCGTTTCTTCGGGCCGGTACGTCCTGCCAGCGGCCTGGAAACATTCTGGATCAATTTACCGTTTCCCATCCAAAGGGTCGCGGGAGGCTAATGCGTGAACGAAGACCGAAAAATAAAAAACGGAAAGCTAGACTAGATGTGACAGACATGCCAACCCTCGAATAAGAAGCAATGTCCAGATGTGAAGACGCTAAGGTGAAAATGTCAGGACCAGGCACGATGGAGCGCGAAATGAGCATATTGTCTATTGGAGGCTGAGCTAGGGGGACGAATCAGGTGAACATGATGCGCCCGGAGGTGGGTGAGAAAGGTGACGGTTGGCTGTACGGTCACTTCATTCCGATAAGCACATGTTCCTTCATTTTTCCCGTAAAGCGAAGCGTATACCTCGAAAATTGTTGCGCAATGAAACCAAGGGCGCTACTCCGGATATGGATATCCGAGGGGGATAATATGGGCCCGGCAGGTACTGCCGAACTGGAACACAATGGTGGGAGGTGCAGCAAGGGGCAGCCTGGGATGATTTGTTTTCCATGCTTTCCACGACAAGGTGCCCCTGTTACGCGTCCGGTTGATAGGGATTCCGCGACATCGCAACGAGGATCAAATCCGAAATAGGTCTACTAGACCCCGAGTACTGCATGGACCCTTACCTGGCGGCCGAAGGGGTTAACACCAGTTTTCTTACCTCAATATGAGCGGTCCATTTCAACAGTACTAAGACTTCCCGGTGGCTGTGCTAGCTCAGGCTCGGATCTACTAGTTTGCCAGCACAACGACTCGCTGCGGTCGCTGGATAATCCCTTGTTCTCCACACTCATGCTGTCACGAAACGCTGTCCGCAGAGGACCCGGTGGTGTTCGAAACTTGTCGGCAAGGGCATCTTCTATTCTTGGCGCGTTGGACATTCCATTCAACACTGAAATCCCGGGTGTTTACGACGGAAAATGGGGAGGCTCGGGCGACGTTCTCGAGAGCGTTTGTCCAACTACTGGCGAGGTTTTGGCACGTGTCCAATCAGTACGCTCGTCTTCGTTCTACTATCACCGCAGCACAGCTGAATTCCGAACTGGCCTCACCACGCGAATTCCACGAAGCCTTGGACAAGTCCAAAGAAGCTCATTTATATCTCAGGAAATTGCCCGCCCCACAACGCGGAGATTTGCTGAGACAAATCCGAGAATCGCTCGCAGCCAAGGTAAATAAGACCGTCTTGCAGCGTGCACCCTGTTCTCCATCTACCGGCTCTTTTAGCGAGATGCCCTTGGCGCACTTGTATCCCTTGAGATGGGTAAGATCAAGACAGAAGGCATTGGTGAAGTACAAGAATTCGTTGACATTGTGCGGCCACATGCTTGTCGCTCCAATAAGCGACTGAGTTATTTTGATCCTCTAGTGCGATTATGCTGTCGGCCTGTCACGAATGATGAATGGCAGGGTCATAGCGTCGGAGCGCCCTGGCCACACCATCCTAGAAGGTTAGCCCGCTCTCGATGGCAATTATCTCCCTTTGGTTGCATCGTTTTTGTTGACTCTGTTTCACATATAGTTCCAAATCCTCTCGGCGTCGTTGGTGTGCTGACAGCATTCAACTTCCCTGTCGCAGTCTATGGGTGGTACGTGTTTTGGAGCTGCTTCCTAACCCCATGCGTACACAGCTAGATCTTATCGCCGCTAGGAACTTTTCGCTGTCCTTTGCAGCCGGGAATGCGAATGTCTGGAAGCCTTCACCCACTACTCCCTTATGTGCCGTCGCCGTAACAAAGATAATCGCTGGTGTGCTAGAGCGTAATGGCATACCAGGCGCGGTGTCTACCCTTGTTACTGGAGGTAAGGATCTCGGAGAGGCTGTTGTAAACAATGTGGATATTCCATTAGGTACGTGTCCGTGACCCCTGTCCCCTTGATTTTGATCTTATTATTTCTAGTCTCATTCACTGGCAGCGAAGCTGTTGGCCGTGTGGTCGGCAAGGCTGTCCAGTCTCGTTTTGGCAAAACAATTCTGGAGCTGGGGGGAAACAATGGTACGTATTTTGGGTACATCATGTCTGACCCGAGATACCTAGTTTTCTTTCTGGCTTACAAACACCAAATAGCTTCAATCATCATGCCCGATGCGGATTTATCCATGGCTGTACCTGCTGTCTTTTTCGGGGCCGTGGGCACTGCTGGACAACGATGTACATCGACAAGGAGATTATATCTCCACCGTGACATTGCACCCCGTTTCCTCGATGCACTCCAGAAACTATATGCTTCCGTGAGGGTTGGAGACCCCCTCGCTGGTAGTACGTTGCTTGGTCCTTTGCATACTAGTGCCGCAGTCGGGGTTTATTCAAATGCTGTTAATCGGCTCCGCCAGAAGGGTGCTCGGATTCTGATAGGTGGTCAACGTTATGATCAGGAGGACCTCCGTCGGGGGAATTTTGTGCAGCCCACAATTGCGATTCCTCAGTCTGTGGACCCGACGGATACTATCTGGAATACTGAAACGTTTGCACCTGTACTGAACATTGGTATTTTCGATGATCTGGATCAGGCAATTGGCTGGAACAATGCTGTTCCCCAAGGGCTTTCCAGTAGTTTATGGACGCGAGATGTGCGTAATATTGGGAAATGGATTGGCCCAGAAGGTTCGGACACTGGGATTGTTAATGTCTGTTTCTCGGTTTTGTCGCGAAGGCTTGGCGTTCTGATTTCTCACCCTCAGGTCAATGTTGGTACGAGCGGAGCGGAGATTGGTGCCGCGTTCGGCGGCAACAAGGTGAGGAGTTTGACTTTTGAGTGGCTCGACACCCCCCTGACCCCCAATGTTTGTCATCTCTAGAGCACTGGCTGGTAAGCTTTTATGACTGAATGGGCTATAAGCTGGGAATTCACAATCTTTCCAGGGGCCGTGAGTCAGGCGGTGATGCATGGAAGCAATATGTTCGCTGGGGTGCATGCACTATCAACTTTTCGGATGCTGCACCTTTAGCGCAAGGTGTTGACTTTTCAGCATGACAGAAAGACAACGCCGTCGATCTCGGATGCCGATGAACAGCCGTGCAATGCGCGAGCGCTCGTCGGAGATGAGTACCATCTTGTCAATGGAGTTTAACTTCGTTCACATCACGACGACCAGTCGATACCCAATGCGATAGTATGATTACAAAGTCCTAATTAGTGCTTTCGACCGTGAGCGATCAGGGTGATATATAAACGTGAGAGTTGTCTGTTTTCAGGTTCAAATCGACAATCCAGGATCTTGCGCAGCCTTACAACGAACTTCCCCACCGAGTGCCTGTCAAACAGGGTGTCAGGAGATCCCACCACGGGGGGGCCATGTGTAAGTTGACATGTCATCCGGCCTCTGAGGGGGGTCCTGATACCTTGTTAATTCGGAGGCGGTGTCCCGTGAATGCGGCATCGCTAAGGCAGGTGCAGTCACCGATTCTATCCTTAACAATGCCGATTATAAGAACGTTGTGATCATCCTTCAGGAGTTTTAACTCCACCCCTACTATTAAAGTCACCCTCCTTGACCCCTCAGTAATTTTGTAGTTTCTTCAAGACCCTCGGCTATACCTTCCGTCGCCAACGATCCAGTTCACGACCGCAAGGTTCAATTTCGGCGCTGTAGATGCAAACGCCTGACGACCTTCCCTGGCCCGAGTTGGGCAATGTCTCGAGAGGCGCTACCCGCGGTAATCAAGGCCAAAAGGGTGCGCTGGGTCCTCCCGACCAGGAAGGACGCTGCGTGCTACAGCTACGTGTTCAGCCCGGCGTGCTCTCTGTCAGGCTCAATCGGCGCTCAAGCGAGTGGTACCGCACACTAGATAACGAGGTAAACCGGGCACTCAAACTCACTAAAACATACTGGAGGAAGGCACGGAGACGCCAGGACTAGTGAGTAGTGATGCCTTTCCTTGATTGCATAGTCGTCGGCATTGACGTGAACGTGCGCTATTTGTTCACTAATGTACAGCGATGCTCGGGCAGACCAGGATCATATGGAGCTACACGAATGGCTACAGCAACTCAAGGACAAAACGATGTCCCATCTCGAGGTCCTTATGCAAAAAGGCGACATCCAAGGCCCGCCATATGTCATGCCTGACGACATCGAGTTATCTTTTCTACGAAAATTTATTGAACGACATAATGCAAACATCCCACACAATCCTCGTCTACGCCACCTCGGGCCGGGTGGGCAACCACCGCATATAGAAGACTCGATGGAAGTATCCACCCCTGAATTATCCGATCCAGGATACCCCCCTGGTTTAGTGGACCAAATGGCGCGACTCCAACCAGGTCTGTGATCATTTATCCTCTCCACATAGACCAAGCGCATGATTTTTGACACACCATCGTCCAGAGAGTACCTCCAGTGTCTCGAGTTCTACCTATACGCATTCACCAGGGGCATCGCATCGCTCCCATCTCATCAGACAACCGCCATCGCCTTCGACTGCCACGTATGAGCAACTGATACAAGAGGCTCAAGCATCAGGTCAGAGGGTGCTTGACATATCATACGGCATGACACCGAGATTTGACTGTTTTGTAGGTCAATTCTTGCAGGATGCGAGAGCCACGTTGTCCCGAGCGCAATCACAAGCTCAGGATGCGTTTCAACGATACACCGCATGTCTGGAAGCCGAGGCTCGTGCCAGGCGAGAGGTTGTTCTTGCCGAACAACATCGTGACGAATTGAGTAAGTGCCATAGTGCAAGGGCGAGAGAAATGATGCTGAACTTTTTGGTATGTTCAGTGTCTGCATTACTCTCACGGACACAGACAACTGTTGGTACGTAAGATGAACATTGCAACTCCCTCTTTTCCGTGTTTCTCACAGGAACGCGATAAAGAATATGCACGTCATGCATCCCTGCCTCAGGAAGATGTTGGGGGTTCCCAACACACACAGCATCCCCAACACAACCAACAAGACGTAAGACTGCTTTTCATCGGATGAAATGGGCCGGTTAAATGCATGCCCTGCCAGTATTCATCACATCACCTTGCGGAGCGTAGGCCTTCGGTTGACATGGTGACCCACAACAGCCCTAGGTCGCTGGACTGGCGGCAGCCAGATGTGTCGAGCTCATACGCCGGAGCGCTGGAGGCTATTCCTCAGTCTGAGGTAGGGAAATTTCTCTGCCCGCCTCCGTGGACCTAAATTTACTGAGTAGATGCGATCATCAAGCGACTCCTTCAAGTCCGAGCGCAAACACTCGCGGAGCTGGGAGCGGGGTGGACAGGTTGATATTCATGGTATGTACCTCCGTTGTCATGGGTGGCAGAATGATGGCAATCTAACCCGCATGGCACACTAGTTCTCCAGGATGTGACAGGTTTACCGCCACGTAAACGTACACATCACCTGGTCGATCCCACCAGTCACAGCGCCTCCCTGATGTCTCAAACGATGGCAATGCCTCTATAGTTTTTGTTGTGCGCTGGTCGCGTCTCGGTGTTCAAAAATAAGGCCGACGAGGCTCTGATGTTGAGTACCGCTTGTCGCTCTGCGCAGTACATTCTGTTCTCCGTTTCATCTGCATGGTCGATTTTACACCCTCGGACAACTACAATTATCGTTACCTGGCATTCTGTCCATCGCTTTCCTCGCTAGTGCTATCAGTCTGTATCTGGTCCGCTGTATTCCCTTGCTCTATTTTTTAACGTCTTTCTCATCAAACTACCATCCTACCTTGTGAAAATCGTCGGATGACGTGAGCTGCATTAGGTTTAACCGGGTTCGCCAGGTCATCGTGTGGGTTTGTGACAAAAAAGCCTGGGAGCCACGGAGACAACGGGGATGGGTCTCCTGGAGACGAGCGTTTGGGCCATCACCGCCAGAGACCTGGTCACAGCAATGATTTAATACTTGATCTCCGAACCAGCTCGGAGAATGATGGTATTCATTACGTAACGAAATGAAGTTGCCCGCCAAGCGCCCGGACAGCGTGAAGATGCAAAGAATATGCATCTTGAACTTGTTCGGTCACCAACTAAGCGCTTCCCCTTCCTCCCCTCTACCGTCAGGTGTTGTCTCCAAACCACAACTGGTCCATCGCCCGGTCGACAACGCTTTGACCGACGGTCTCCACGACGCCAGCTGAACATGGTATGGATTCGCAGTTACGACCCGTCGAGTGCTTTGCTCGCCGTCCGCCTTAGAGTGCTTGGGTCTCTGGAATACGCTTGGACAATGGGGGGCGTGGCTCTAGTGGTCGGGATAATCGCGTGCCGCACACGTGTAGTCCGCATCACGTCTGTTAAAAGGCGCTTGTCTTGCCCATCACAGATGCCTTTTCCCTCTTATCATCTCCGCTCCCGAGACACACTGCTGCCCGAGTTTTTGCGCCCAAGTGCTTCTTCTCTGAAACACCTTTGTACTTGCCGTAGTCCCAAAAACTCGCGTCTTGGCCACCATGAGTGCGGTACCATCGCATCATCCAAAATATCGCAGTGAGTCCACCCACCAGACCGAATCGAAGGGAACAGGGTCTTATGACTACGAAAGCGAAGCTGTGTCGCAACTTCAACAACGGAAGCTGCCCTTTTGGTCAAAAGTGCAGTTTCCTGCATCCGGCGCCAGGATTCAATCCTCTGTCTTCCTCGTTCGCCCAATACCTCATCAACTGGAATATGCTTCTGCCACATCTACTTGCTCTCCAACAGGAAGTTGTGAAGAAGACATCACCGCGGTCACCACCGTGTCCTCAAGGACCAAAGCTCGTCGACGAGGATCAATCACCTCCGACTTCTCTTTTGCTCTCAACATCCGACTCCTCGTCTTCAGAGCCGATGCCACAGAAAAAGCGGTCTAACAAACGAAAAAAGTTGCCATGTAAACAATTCATCCGGACAGGTGGATGGTGTCAGACCGGAGAAAAGTGCAGATTGTGAGGCCCGTTCGTATATGCCACTGCACGTTTCTAAAGACTCGCCATTGTCAGTCACCACGATGTGACCGCATTACCTTCGGCGGAGTGTGGAAGGGCGCAACATGCACCTCCGCTTCAAGGGATTGATATGCGCAGAGATGGTGGCCAAACCACGAGTGGCGACGTTCTGATGCATGGTCAGATGCCATCTCCGCCGGTTATCAGTCAGGAGTATTCGGAGACCCCTCAATTCACCGAAGCAAAATCCCCGCAACCATGTTGGTCTCATCATTAACCCCATTTGAACTCTGCCATTCATGAGGACCTTCCAGATCAACCTTTGTATTGGCCTGGCTACGCTTGGCAGCCCTATCAGCCGTATTATCCTTTTGTACCTGCAGCCGCTACACGTGTGCCGGCTAGTACGACTCCGTCCTCGGCTGTTCAGCACAACATGTACCACCCGCCGCAGCCCCCGGTTCAAAACGTACCACAAAATGAAACGCAGACCAGTCTTCCTTCAGGTACATACGAAGTCAATGGGACGACCTATTTCCCGACACAGATGCCTCCTGCCCCAACTCCTCTGGTGACGTGTTCCGCCCCCACCCACGCAGCTCCGTACAATCAGGCGATGCCCTTGGCTTACCCGTACTACGCGCCTCCCCCGACGCTTGTCAATCACTACGATGCTCGCAATCAAAGAATGGGTGTTCCCCTACCTACTTCCTTTGATCCCTTCTCCTCGGACCCGATGATGTCCAGCGAACTGCCCGTGGTCCCCCACCATCACATGGCGCCCATCCATGATCGTCCGCGCCTATTTTCCCTCCCGACTGTGCTGTCGGGGGATACTGCAGACACGTCAAAGGATACGCAGGAACAAGAATTTCCTTACCAACCCCCTAAAGAACAACGGGTGGGTCATGCGCGTCGCATCAGCATAAACATCAAGAAACACGGTCATGTCAGCTGTGGATGATGGGTCGCGTCCACTCGTTCCCGCCGTCTCTCCTGGCCCCCAATTTAGATTTCAAACACGTTGGAGCATGCGTATGTGTATGTTATTTCTTCAATCATCTTTTGCTTGTGTTTATATTGCATTGTACACTACTCCCTTATTACTTTCCAAGCGTTATGCTGTTATGTACTACCCTATCATTGTCGCTGTGGTCTTATCTTTTATCATGCATCTTGAATCTACGTTACGAATGGTGTTGTATTTTTGTCCATGGCTGCACATGATAGAATGTTTGGGAGCTCAAACGCCCAGATAACACTCGTCCGACCCGCAAGGAGATATCATCTGACCGCGCCATGACGCCGTGCATCTTGGATTAATGAACAGTTCCGGAGACATTCTTGCCATTGCGTCCAGTTGAAACCGAGCTTCCACACGGAGATAACAAAGGTAAATGGTAAAAAACGATATATTGCCCGATTTCGTAGTGTATACAACGTACAGGATGCGTCAATAAATACGTATGGGAGAGAATGTTCCGGATATCCGATCAGAATAAAAGAGAAAAGGGACGTCCTTAACGATAGAGCATAAAGTTCCCAGTAACAGCGGTGAACCTTGTCATTATACTTTCCAGCGCTTGAGCGGCACCGAGTCGCCCCCGATCGTACTCCCACGAGCGTGGACTCGCCCAGCTCAACCAGGAACAAATATTATCCGAAAAAGAAGGAAATTCTCATCGCGGACCTCATGCGAATAGTTCTGCACCATCGATGTCGTACGAGAAATCCAAGACTACAATCTTTTGGTCGTGTGAGGTACTGGCGAGAGCAAATCAGTATTCGCTCCGCAACGGGCGCTCCAAGACTTACCTGACAATCTTTCCAACGTCGAACTTGACATCAAAGATATGGCTGGCATGGAGGTTCCTAAATTCCCGAACGAGTCGGCCAACACCTTTCGACTTCCGTGGTGGTTCGTCTCCCTGAGGGACATTGTTCCCCACAGCATCCCCATGCCATTCCCAGACCCTGACACTCTTGTCATAGCTGGTGCTCACGATGTATCCAGTTTTCGGGTCAAAACACAAAGCCCTGACAAGTAAAGTATGTCCTGCAAACGTGTGAAGGCATTCACCGGTCGAGGCCCGCCACAATTTGATTGTGCAGTCGTTTGATCCGCTAAGGATGAGGTCGTCCTGAGATACCAATGAGCACACGTGACATTACCGTTAATGGGTACGCGCCTTGAACTCGATACAAGCCAGTCCTTTTTCATGCCCCTCAAAGACACGGATGCGTTTTCCAGTTTCAACATCCCACAGCATCATCTTCCCGTCGCCACTGGCACTGACAGCCCGGCCGTTCTCCAACCCAACGGCGTTCACTGGGCCTTCATGTCCACGCAATACGCTCTGGAGAGTCAACGTCTTTCGATCATAGACATGCATCAAAGCGTCTTTGGAACTACGTCGAAGATGAATAATTTTTGACCGGTAATCACAGAAGGCTTACCAAGAGACGATCCACTTCTCGTCCATTCTCAAGTCCAACACTCCCCCCGAGTGTCCTCGGAGAACCTGGCGTATCTCCGCAGTTATTTTCCGGGGGGGACCAAAATTCCCAGCTGCAGTTGCAAAAGATTCTTTCGACTTTGCCAGCATATTGCCACTAGGAACGGCAACACTGCTTCTTTCCCCAGACTCTGCGGGTGTAGAGACAAGATCCCAGACGCACACCGTGCAGTCGCTGCTTCCGCTGACCATGAAGCCACGGGAGACCCCATCACTTCCTAGATCCCAGTCTCGCTCAAATTTGAGACAAAGTACACTGCCCGAGTGACCCTCGAAGGAAGCGACACACTTGCCAGTCTTGATACACCAAACTTTGATTGTCCGGTCTCGTGAACCAGAGATGATGCGTGACGAATCAAAGTCAAGACAGTAAACACTATGAGGATACTTGAATTGTAGCGGCGACGAGTATTCAACGACCCACCTGTCTCTGTGACCATCAATTCTGAGAACCCTGGGTTCACCCTCAGGATCACGCCACCGCTGTTCAAGAGTTGATCGTCCACGGTACAGGCTGCGCCAATCCAACATAAGAGGAGCTTGTCTTGATATTGGTTGCGGTTCCGGTAACGACCTGACTTCTTGGTTCTCGACTTCGTGCACAATTCCATCTCTTTCCTGGGAAGGGAGGTCCGATTGCCAATTGTCCTTTTTTCGACGTTCCTCACCAGGGTGTAAAAAGACCCCCTTACCAACCTCATTTCCGAGTCTCGCTGTCTCTTTAAGCTTCATATTTGCTCGATCAAAATTGATTGCCCATCCCCTTGGGACGTCCTGTTCGCCATCGTGGTCGTGCTCGGTTGTGGGCATTGAGAGACCATGGATGCCCTCGTCCTTGATAGCGCGGTATCGCCGTCCAAAACTTCCAAAGGAGTCTTTGATGCGGTGGCCAAGGGATAGGTGGTGGCTTGGGGTGTGATTGGGTACACGAGGAGCGCCCTCTCTTGCTTGCCATAGACCCCACCAGACACCGTTGTCAAGTGCGAGGGAATGCCATGTTCTGCAAGTCGAGGAGATTGCGAGGATGCTCCGAAGTGGTAGATAGGAAAGAACCTGGAGAAAAAGCTCGGGGGGAAGACGGGTAAGTGGAGTTGGGGGCTTTGGAGCTGTTGTCGGGCGGGGGGTGTCAGCGTCGGTAACATCGAGGGCATGGACGGTTCGTCCTGACCTCGTTCACCCAAGGACTCTGGTTCCTGGGTAATCACATGTCTGTGGTCGAGCGCATCCCAATATCCGTATCCGCATACGCACGCACCGTCACCCCATCCATTGCATGTACAGCCTACTAACTCACCCTCTTCGCCATCAAGGGGATCCAGGGTACCATAATCTACATCGGTACCTGCCTCAAGCCCTCGGCTCATTTGCTTGGTGCGACGCTTTTCTTTCAATTTTCGCCCAACACCCATCATGGGTGCTGTTTTGCTTCGGACGACAGAAAAGCCAGGCATGGGGTTCGATTTCGCACGAGTGGCGGGAATCGGCATGAGATACCCATCTTGAGGTATAGACGGAGGCTGTGGAGTGCACTTTGCAGGGGAAGCAAGGGATTCCCAAAGGCGAGATATCCCAGGACGCGGGCGCCTTGGTTTGCCCGTGACGGGTGTCAAGCCAATGCTCGCACCCATGCTTTGTGTTCGCCCTACAGGGAAAGTTGAGTTGGATCGGAGGAATGGCAACGTCGCAGTGCTACGGAGGTGGGAGTGGCGGAACGGGTCTGCGTCAGTATTGTTGGCCAACTGGGATGTGTACTGGTAGAAAGTTGGGCTGCTAGGGGGCGAGATCATGGAGAAGTCTGCTGTGGGAGCGGGAGATGGCGGACGCCCAGATATTGAGTCGCGAGATAGCGGTGGAGTGGTCACTGATAGAGGAGCGGGAGGGGGTGGCTTGTGGCGAGCTAGCGATACAGTTATGTTTGCGTCAAGAATAGGCAGACGGGATGGACCAGCCTTTGGCCCGTCATCGACAAGGAGTGGTTCTGGAGTAGAGTGAGCGGTATAGTACGGCGTAGGTACGGCGGAGCGGAGATATCTCTGGTCAGCAAATTCATGTGAGGGAGCGCCTTGTGCAAATCCCACACCAAGCCTGGGCTGTGACAACACGGTGAGATCAGAACCCGCAGTTGACGGCTCGCCACTCTCTCGGAGGGCGCCGCTTGATTGGGAAGAAGGCCCAGCACGACCGGTGTCCGGAGTGGGAGAAAAGGTAAACGAAAAGACTGGATTCGGTTGAGAACATGACCGCGCTATAGAACGTTGACCTCGGAACACATCATCCTCGTCGGGACTGGGAGGGGGAGAAGGTGTGGACGCGGGTGCCGTCTCGTAGGACATGGTAGATGAGGCGGAAATGGGGACGTCCAGGGTCCAGGAGGTATCGAAATTGAGGTCAAGGGTGAGATGTTGGGCCTGCCGTTTTGTGGGGGTGTCGGCTGTGGCAAGGGTGAGCAAATCGATGTCCAAAGGAGGGAAGAGGCTCCGTGACGGTGAGGGGGAAAGCTGAGTATGGGGCGGTCTGGGCTCGAAAGGGGATTCCGAGCCAGCGTGGGTGCTGGTGAGTCTCGGGGAGCGTCGGAGGGGGCTGGGGGAGAGCAGGGCGGGGCTGAGGGACGTCGCCCGTGGAAAGGGCACAACGGAGGAGGAGGAGGAGGAGGACTGTCTGATCGTTCTACATGTTGAGGGCGCCGACGTCGAAGGCGGTGTGCAGGGCGTGGTCGACATGCTGCACGTTGACCGCCAAATGTCAGAAAACACCAAGACATTCCTCGTACACCCACCTCGCACGTGACCAATATCAGTCTTAGAGAAAACCACTCGCTAGTGCTTGGAGTATATATACGGACATGTCCTACAAACACGAGGCCTCCTCTATGAAAACCGTACTGCTCCGGTCGTCGGATCGGTCAATATGAACAGCGGCGCATGCGAGATGACGAGGGCGAACAACGCCATCCTGCCAGAACAGACGTGGTCAGCGTCATGTGGGGCACAAGCTCCGTCGAGCAATTCGTCGGTGAACGGAAACAAGAAACACGCTGGGAAAGCTGTGCGACCACAATGCCGAGGGTCACTCGATCCACACAGGAAGGATTCAAAACACGCGCCGCGCACTCGGTGGCTCCGCAATATTGCATAGTGTTCAAAATAATGCAATGATGCAGCTCCAAGACGTCATACGAGACGATGAATTATGACCTGCGGCGTGGTCTTTGAGTTGGCGACGCGACGAAACAAAGTTCATGGAAATCCATGATCCGGTTGTGGAGTCGCTGTGCGCAGAACAACACTAGGCACTCACATAAGCGTGGTCCAGGGCGTACTTCCGCCTTCCTTGGCGCGCAGTGGGTGCTGGTTCATGACTCCGTTGATCGCAAGGATAAGTACAGGCCATGCAACATATCTACATTGAACAGACCGGGCATTTGAGACACGATGCATGCATAATTGCCAACATCAACGTACCTATTTCTTGTTACCATCACTATCCCGGCAAGGAACATGCCCATTGAACCCATCGGGTCTGCCATACTCACTTTAGTTTCGCAAATACTAGGCATACACGACTCACCATCAGACTCTACTTTCCAGGCTTTCGGAAGAGTCAACCTCGTCTCCCGCGAAGGGTCTCTCGGGTCGCTGAGTGTGTTGCTGGACATGCTGGCGTGGGAATAAATATTGACTTGTTTCTGCCCCTTTTACCTCCTACCGCATCAACTTGGGGCTGGCTGTAGAGTCGTGGGCAGTATCTTCGAGAGGCCATTGAGCTTTGACTGGCTATGCATCAGCCGATGTCACAGGCCTAGACACCAGCTCAAATGCCTGACCAAGTTCTAGAAAGGATCCTTAACGAACTCGACCTCCGGGAATGAACATCACCCTCACCCTTCCCTGCACGCCAGCATAGGGTTAACACACGTTTTACAAAGTCGGAACCTGTACTGGCTGTACAACTCATGCCACAGTGGTATAGATCAATTTATGACCTCCCCAGTGGGAATTCTGGTGCTAACACGCTGCTTCTGCGCACTCCAAAACGATCTTCCCCAACAGATGAACCATCTCAGGTACTCTATGGCCGTTCCGTCCATGATCACTATTCAGACATAGCCGGAAGTCTGATCCCCTCTAAAAGTGGATTTCAATCATGGGAGACCTCCAGAATCCCAGTGACATACCCCCTGCCAACTGCGGACTGACTACCTTGTTGACAACAAACCTATCTCTACTCCGATCGCCTCGCAAACACGACTAGCACTGGAATGTGCCGTGGTTTCCTGACGAGAATACTACGCGACCTGCACAAGTGATACGGGATAAACTTTGACACCAGTGGCGTAAATCGATGAGTGTCCCCCACGCCTTTTCCATACGTCTGAAACAGGGGGTTCGAACGTGCGTGCTTGAAGGCGAGCACTTCCAGATTGAAGACCGTAGGGTCTTCCGTTCACCCCACCAAAAGTCGGTCGTACCGCTTACACTGTTCCACCGACTCTGATAAATAACAGCGCAGGCGACAGTGGCTTCCTAGGCGACATGGCATCCAACCTAAGGCCGGCTTCTAGGATCACCGCTTACGTTTGCGACAGCTGTGGTTTGGGTTCTCACTACCTAGGACCGCAGAGGAGGCGAGTGGGCTGTCAGTCAACAAAACCCTGTTTGGTGGTGAACCCCACCCGTTCCCTCGTTTGGAAATGCGACATCATTGGCCACGCTTGATACATGGGTGCAGCGGCTGCGTCATTCTTGGCAACTTGGATACCCTCGGCCCTTTCCTTTTTTTTCTGTCGCATTCTAGCGTTCGAGGAACGTGGGCGTGCTCGGATTGTAAAGCGACGCTCTCAGGATGGATGGCGATGCCTCCACAAATTGCGTGACGTTGATGGCATATTCGGCAGGATGACAGACGAGTCTTGCATTCAACTTGCGTGGGGTAACTCAACGGAGCACGAAATCAAATCGAACGCGTGTTGGAGGTGTGCCCTGTTCTCTTTCTCTTCTTAAAAGCTAAAGTGAGCTTATTTCAGTGATGCTTGCCGGACATACCATCTAGCCCTTTTTGATGATCTTTGTGTAGAACGGAGGGACGCAAGCTCCAATGTCGTACTCTATTAAACTGCCAGGCGGTCGACCACTGGGTATTACTAGTGCCTACGTGGCCGTAAGTCCGAGCGGCTGTTTAAGGCCATGGACTTCAGCTTCGACAACCGATCCGAATTCGCACTCAGCCGTCCGCCCCAGCGTTCGTAGTTGACATACTGCAAGCAATTGACACAGCAGTGTTTATGATAGGCGTTGCCTCAATCACTGGACATACTTCCCCCCATTCGTACTATTTCGTCGCTCTTCGTCTTCATTCCCCCTAGGATCAGCGAATACCATCGCGCTTCGAACAATATCATCCCTGAACCTCGTCCCAAGACCAAACGCCGTATCTATGCTACCCCTCGTCCGCCTTGGAGATTGTGCGCATAAAGCTCCCGTAGATTCAAGATGAATCGGGGGACAAGAATAACGGGAGGTATAACTTGTATCATGCCACCAAGTAGCGAATGCCATGCGTCGATTCCCTCGTTATACAGTATAGTAGCGATTGAAAATAGCACGATACTGCTCATAATAATGCACGGTTAGCCTATTGATATCAAATATGACATGGACCTACCATGCCATCTATCACAAGGCGTTTCATGTAACGGTTAAGCGTGAAACATTTTGTTGCCTTGTGCATATGAAACAACTCCTTGATGAGTCGAATAACAGTGAGAAGACACATTAGTGCTCCAGATTAACAAGAAATCAGGTAGATTTTCGAGCCAAACGCGACCAAGGTAGTTCATTTGGCTTATGCAAAACGAAAACTGGAGGACTTGAGAGGTGTCCACTACACAGAGTAGAAGGTGGAAGCCATTAGTTATGCATAATACAAAGGATGTTAACTCGCCTACTCGAATCGAAAGAACTACATAAATTACGAAGAGTAAGGTCACCTCCGTGGTGTAGAAAGTAAGTAGGACGCCAAGGACGAGTCTTGATTGATTGTATAATGCCCATACACGAAGAATCATTACGGCTGCATCACCAATGTAATTCATCGCATTAAAAATAAAAGTGAATCTCACACTCCGTAGCACACATAAAATCCAGAAGCTCCCAAAAGTAAAAAGCGCGATCATTTTGCCTTGGAAATGAATCTTTGTTAGTGTGAATATCAAAGTTACGTGGTACTCACATCTATTTACTAGAGATCAACTTCTTGGTTTGTATAGGGTGTGATGTGAACACATACATCTGCAACAGTCAAAGTTTATTTCGAGGATCCTCATTCTTCATCTGAGCTGTGAATTACCTTTGTAGGCTCAGAAAGAAAAGAACTCCCTTCTTTGGTCATGTCAGGTAGTTAAAGCCAAGTTCGAAGGTTTGAACGCACCGATTGAATCGCATCTAATGCATGAATCAGGAGATATGTCGCAGAAAGTGTGCAAGGCATATACATAGCGTAGCACAGCCCGAAATAACGAGCCTAGAAATAATGTTCATTATTAATTGATACCATAGGCCTAGGTGATAACGCGCGCGAGGACAAACAAAGTAGAAACCCGTGTCCAACGCCTCTTCTGCAACTATATCAGAATATATCTTGACACGAGAAGAGTAGAGTACAACCCAAATAAGTTCTATCTGGAAAATTGTTAGTAACGGAGAAATGCGTATAGTGATGTGAACTTGCGGCCTACCTCGTTTGTGAATGTGAGGACTGGGATCGTTCGACATTCGTCAAACGTGCAGTAACATAAAGCGGTAAATATTACATACCATAATCATACCCGATAAGTCATAACTAGGAACTCAGTGATCTGTGAGCGTTAAGGGCAGGAAGCAAGTAATGGGCATACGAGCTGCATAGTCATTCAGCTGAATGGCTGCGACAGTTTGCGGCAAAGAAGCCATGGCGTTGACAGGGAAAATAAGCAGAGGGGGCAAAGCCCAAGGGGTGGTAAGGTGACAGAGACTGTCACTCGGGTGTTGTGACACCTAGCGCTCGTTTAGACGGCGTCAAACTTGAACACAAGGACGTCGCTGGTCGACTCAACTTCAGGTGGGTTTCCACCAAGCACGGACTTTCTTCGGAAATCCGACAAGTTCAAATATCGGCACATATTGGCATTAAAACTTCGCTATTACGTTCCAAGTGACGGCGCATGATGCCGACGCAACTCTGCAACCTCCGAATCACGCCTCATAAAAGACCGACAAATGGAGGGATCCAGCTACGATAGCAAGAACCTCTTGAAGTAGTCGACTGTAGCAGCATTCACGTATTCGATCACACTCTTCTGCTTGTAGCCTATAGTTCGAATCTGGATGAGGGAGGAACACAAAAAACGGATTGAGCCCCACCATGCCCCTCGCCTTCACAAATAACCAACTGCGCTTGTCCTCCAGGTTTCCCCTGAACGATCTTGTACATGGAAACAGCTTCGTGCACTGTCACTCGCGTGTCTGTTTCACCGTGGGTAATGAAAAGAGGGACACTGATTTTCTCTGCGTTATTTAGAGGTGAGATGCGCTCCAAAAAGGCTCGGATGCGAGGGTCGGACTCGTCTCCATATTCAAGACGTCTATTAGCACGACGCACGGGGGCTGTATTCTCGAGGAACGTGACGAAGTTGGCAATGCCAAAGTTAGCAATACCACATTTGAGCTTGGAGGAGTAATGGGTAAGCGAAGCCTTAGGGAGGGCCCGATTAGACGGCGGGGCACCGATATCGCGTCTGAAAAACTCACAAAGACCATATATCCGCCATCTGTACACAGTGGTGCTTAGTAATTAGTTCGACAGTAAAACGAGATGCATATTCACATGAGCCGCCAATGACTGCGATCCGCGAGGAATCCAATTCTGCGGATAGCCCGGATCCAATATGTTCGATCAATGCGTTGATATCTCTATCGATCTCCTCAAGAACGGAAGAGGAAAGAGACCAGGATACTCACTTGACTGAATCTTCCCGCTTCTCAACATCATCCAGCGCCATGTATTTCTTTCCATAGCCCGAACTACCTCTGACGTTTGGATAAACTACGGCAATTTCCAACTCGTTTAGTAGATATCCATGGGTCGCACTATATCTCATCAGTGGATGGATGTCTTTGGAGATAAGAGTTAGACCCACGTCCTATATTGTACTGTAGCCTGCGAGGAGGGACCTCCGTGGATAACAATAATGGCTGGAGCCTTGCTCTTTCCTCCATTCGGGTGATAATACAAAGCAGGGACTTCCAGCCCATCAAAGCTTCTGAACTTTATCAACTTTGGCGCGACGGCCTTGACCACTTCCGGTGCCATTGCTTGGACGTAGGGCGTCAGCTCAACATCAACGTATGTATTACCATTGGGATCATGTTTGAGCGCCTGTAGGTCCACGATCGCCCTTCGAACGAACCCACGAGATCGATATGAGGAAAGATGAAGCGCAAGCTCATAGGGATTCCCATTTCGCCCGTTGTGTGAGTATCCAATCCGTCCACCTTCCCATTCGAATTTGAGTTCGACTACCTTATTCTTATTAGGGCCACTGAGAGGTAGAGAATACATTGTGCTCCAGCCCTCCACATTCGCGACAAAGTAGATGCAGGTATCAGTGATCCCGAGGTGTCCCACCTCCCACGAGATGGGTTTCAGAACGGGGACAGAGACGTCAAGGTTAGGTGTTGTGATATGTGTGACTGTGTGTTGATCGATGTCGTACGATACAAGTGACTCGAAATCACCGTACGCATCTGTAACGACGTATACCACATGGGGATTGACAGGATCAAAAGAGAAGGATCCATTTACACTTGTTTTTTCTTCGGGTTCCGTCGCCCCTGGGAAGATGATACGCTCGAGCTTGCCTGGTTCTTGGCAAGAAATGTCAACGAAGAACATGACTTGGTAGGCGTTTCCGTAAGCGCGCGTGAGAAGCAGGTACTTGTCATCGATGGAGATGGACTCAACGGCCCACCGCTCGGTCTTTCCATCTCTAAGCAGTGGAGTGATCAACGTGGAAGGAAGGTTGAATGCAGTGGAGTCGGTAGTAGCTCCGGTGTCAGAGCCTATCAAGCGGGTCAAGTAAGCAAGGGTATCTGTGTTGTTTTCCTTGTTTGAGACGAATGCCATCAACCTGAAAATATGCATAAGATAATTCTAGGGGAACATGGAAGGACACAAACTTGTTGGATTGGGAGACAACGATATTCCCATACCTGTAGTCATCGTGAGTTAATCTTTCGATCCGGCCATTACCTGGAGCATTGTCCAGTTCGCCATCAATTCTTGGCAAGACCTGATCGCAAAGGGCATCCTCCCAGTAGCGCCTGCAAGTCATGGCGTCAGTCGGCACACGTAGTGGAATGTACCTCCTTGCGTACGCACCAGAGTTGAAAGTGCTCGTTCCCGTTCAGGTCCATCGACATTATGGCACCACCGGCTCTGTACACACCATGCCAGTCCTCGCCAGCAATGGATCTGAACGCAGCTATCGTCCTGCCAGTCCCAATGTCAAAGTATGTGAGACGCTCCAGTCCAGTGTCGGCAGGATCAGTTGAGATTCTGTAGATCTGCGACACCTGGGCATCCTCTGGACGATGGGAGAGAAAGATGCCACCTGACACTGCCCCCGAAGCAGTCTTTACCGTGCGCTCAAACCCGCGAACATCAAACCCTAGCGATCCAGAGTCGATCGATCACGACGTCGGAAACGAGCATAATTAAGATCGATACTACACACCTCGAGCGGCGTCTTCATAGACCTTCAAGTCAGTGAAGATTTCCTGAGGAATATCTGGGACATTGACGGCTTTGATTTTGTCCGCGGGCCTGGTAAATTCAATATCATCATATTCAACGGGAGCAGTCATGGTACGGGGAAACGTTCAGATCGGTCAGCCTGAAAGAGGAAGAAAGCCAACACGGTCAAGTTTCGGTCCGATGAAATATGGCTTGAGGATTCCAAGGACAGCATGACGGTGTTAACTAATTACTGTACCTTCACACGCAACAATGTCGGACCTGCATGCGTCCTCATCGACAACACCCTCACCTCGCACCAAACCCGCCCCCAAGTCCTCCAAAGTCCCACTCGTCTTTTCTTACACACCCAGCGACGATGGAACTGACGAGAACTTGCTCATCCTTCTTCATGGCCTTGGTCAGTCCTCCCCGTCTCTTTCGTGCAGACACCCATCATGCACAGGCGACAGTCACGTACCCTTTGCAAAGCTCGGTCGTTCGCTTCATCTCCCTCAAACAGCCACGCTCGCACTGCGTGCCTCTGAACAGTAAACCGTGTACGCTCATCTGCTCGCAGCGACACTGAGCGATCGTCTCCAGGATTCCATATCTCTACGAACAAGCCTTTCAGTGGTACACGTCCTTTGATCCCCTCGGCGGGATCATCGAGCGACCAAACCCAACCGCAGCTCTCGAAGCCATGGCCAAAGCCCTCGAATACCTCGTCTCGGAGTGTACGTGGCCACCAAATCGCATCCATCTCTTCGGATTTGGCCAAGGTGGTAGCGTCGCTGCAGAAACTGCGCTTGCATGGTGGAAAAAAGAGCTCTCAAGGTCAAAGATATCCGATCCGGAACGAACGACCGCTCCGTCGCCTTGTCATCTGGGATCGGTGGTCTCCGTATCTGGCCCTCTTCTTTCTTACCCAACACTCACCACAGCGTGCTCTACGCCACTCTTGTTATTTTCACGCGCCTCCACTCCCAGGGACGTATCCACTGCGTTTTCTAAAGGGTTCTCAGGCGTCGAGCAAGTAGTCACACCTAAGGGTCAGGGAGAGGAGAGTATGCCACGTTCCCGTGACGAGTGGGAACCTATCATGCGATTTTGGAGCAAGGTGTTGGGTAGGAGGATGGGAGAAGGACTTTATGAAGTAATGACTGGTACAGCAGTAACCGTGCATACTTAGTGAAAACTGACCATCATTATGTCCGTTCGGGTATGTGATTTCAGAAGTGCAGTAACGCCAAACGTGTAGTTCATGAGTGACGTTACTACTCATCAGAAACTCCATCCCGTATTCATCTGTATCCATGCACACGGCTAATACTTACAAAATAGTTCACCGTAAACTTGTTCGGACCGACAGTGCTTGTTGCGAGGCAAAAACTGAATGTTATTCTGAATAAAAATGCTGATCGGAGCACTAGCTCACGGAAGCCACCAATGCTTCCCTCTCCACCGCGTACGGATCCAAGTCGTCCGGGCCCGGCAGTTCAAGACAAGTGTCGACCCAAGCCAAGGCCCATGCGCCATTTCCTACTTTCGTACCGCCGAGGATGCGTCGAGGAGCAGCTTGTTCCCAGCGGTATCTGGTCGGCTGGGTATCTGTACGATCTAATCCAAAGAGACAATCAACAATCAAACAATCAAAGGGATCCAAGTCGAACGCACAATGAACGAGACCCGTGTGTGGTTCGTACACACCCAACGGAAATTTGCCGTCATCCGTCTTTTTCTTCTCCATCTCCCCTTCGCCGTCAACATTCATTGTGCCGTTCAATTCTTCCCTTTCTTTTCCCTTCCCGGTATGGGACTCGAGAACACCTCCACATGCCAACCTGGCTTCTCGTCTCATCTTGCGCCACCCTGTATTCATCTCGTGAACCCTCCTTGCAGCCTCCCACATCCAGTTTTCCTCACTAAGTCCCTCACGGGATAGCATACTCTTCCTGACAGCACTATGTGGCCCGTCACTGAAGGGACCCCACCCGGAGCCACCGAAAAGCGTCGTTGGGCCACCAGCGCGATATACGCCCTGATTAGTACCCGAGTATGTTTGACCCGGCGCAGAAGCGGCAGGCGCGTTGCTTGCGGAAGTGGCCGTTGGGTCTGGAAGTTCACCCACGAAATCGCCGGGGGAAAGACCCTTCGCAGTAATGTCAGCGAGAACGCGATCTTCGTAATAGTCATCGGTAATCCAGCGCCCATCTGAAGAGAACTGAGTGTCAGCTCTGAACCGTCTACTTGACACGATGTCTTCACCGATGATCATTTTGGCACCATGCAGCTTATACGCGCTTCGCGCGGTCACCAATGTGACACTACGAGTCTTCAGGTGAGCACCTAGCTTGCCGGCTTGTATAAGTGCCTCTTTTTCTTGTTGTGAAGCACCCAATTTGAGTGCGAGTGCATTGCGGCGAAAGTAGTATAATGAGTCCCGAAAGCCCGAAGAACGAGCAGCATCAATAGCGAGCATGTATTGTCGCGTTGGGTGTCGATCAGGGAGAATAAACGTACTACACTTGAAGCGCCGGCCTAGGAATGCATAATATTCAGAGCATGAGCGACATAACCGTGCCACTCACCACCGAGCAGATTTCCGTCTATATCAATCTTTTGGTCTCCCCTCTTGTCCGATTCTGTCACGAACTCGTCGCCTTCAATATAACAGACCTTGTCTCCGACTCGGCGCCACGGGCGTCCACCTTCCTCGCCCTCTTCTCCATCGCCTTCTCCCTCCACGTAATCTCCTGAAAAGCGGGCCGTTGAGCCTTTGCTACGACCCCGCCCTCTTCCGCGACCACGCGCCTTTGCCTTGGGGCGTGCTACAGGCGTAGCCGGATCAAGTACACGCACGCGGCCTTTCGGTTTCCCCCGAGCACGATTGGAACCTTCTCCATCGTGCCCCTCATCCAGAACGCTTCCCTCCAGATCTCCCTCCCCCTCCAAATCGGCCTCTGTGCCCTCCATAGTGGGTTCTTCTTCATCTAAAACGCCCTCGGATTCCTCGCGCTTGGTGTGAACGTCGTCCTCGTCGGCATCGTCAGCGTCCTGGTAGGAGGCGGGGGTCTGTGCAGCGGGTGTATGGGAGCGCCGTGTGATGATGGTAGCGCCACCACGACCAAGCCCGGGCTTGAGAATGATTTTATGGCCCGTCAAGGACGCGCTTATACGTTTCATTCGTGAGCTACGGTCGTCTGAGGGCAAAGCTAGTGGTTACGTAATGTGGTGCAGTTGGTTGGCCCGAGAATTCAACGTGTCAGCACACCATGTCCTCTTTCCGGGAACTCCTCGAGGGTAAAATTGTCAGTGCATCATCAAGTTTAGCGTATACGCGTCTCTGACACACTCTAGGACTTTCATGGCCAGAAGGATGCAGACTATTTCGCTCGCGTAGGGCTCATAATCTTCGCTGTAAGTCGCTTGAGCCCTTTGAATGCCATGTGTTGAATGTTTCAAGGTGCTGTCCTTTACGCTCGGTTTCGCACTCCAATCGGTGTGGGTCACAATGGAAGCGTTTGGTCTCGGTACAATCATACTTGCGCTGGTAAGGGATCACGCAGCTGCTTTAACTCGGGTTGCTGAAGGTTGACTAGGCTGTTGTTCCCCCATGGAACATTTACAACAAACGTCCTGTCAAGTGGGCGCCCACACGACCTGCCACGGAATCGAAGAGCAAGTGATGTTTCCTCGCCAGTACATACATTCCCTCTATAAACCTCATCGTTTTGTCGACGCACATATCCAAGTCGCTCCCAATGAAAGTCTTGCTTCGAACATCTCGAGTGAACTGATGATGTACAGAGCAATTTGGATCATTCGTGAATCAAGGATACAAAGTTCCGGTTAACGACCCTACAGTCTCCACTTCCCCTCTTGCAAGTCCCAGCGACAGAGGGGAAGAGGCCTCGCCCCCCTAGAATTCCCAAGAGGTGGAAGAGCGTGCATATGACCATGGCCACCCGCACATTTTGGTGTTGACTCAAACAGGTGTCCTGACTGCACGAACTCAACTGCAGCTTGTCGTTTACTCTGTTTACGGAAAGCGATTGAGGGGTCGTCGAAAGGGGTGAAGAGATACGTACTGGAACGGGCTCTCATCTTTCTGCGCTTGCGTCTGAGTCTGCGGGAACGCTTTTTCTTCCACTTTTCTCTCATTCTACGGATGTGTGGTGAGTACATGCACAACCGTACCTCGAGAATGAGACAGACCTGTTGATAGACCAAAGTGGCTGAGGACAAGAGATGAGATTATTCGTGGGTAATATCTCTGAGGCTTGGTGCTGTATAGTGTATTACATAATATTTCCCACGTATTCGATAACTTCATGACCTTCCAAATTCGGAATTCCTCCTCCAATGAGGTCGCGGATAATTCGATTGATTCGGCCACACCGTCTCCTCTCCCCTCTCGCTCCGGCCCGAATTCCCCATCGCATTGCTCTACCGCCCGGCAGGATAACCCCCCTCCGTCCTCAAATCTGCCGCTGGTCCTCCCAGGCATCTTCAGCTGACCCCTCCCGCCCGGATCTTTTCTACCACCTTCTTCCGTTGCCCCTCGAGCCAGAGCCTTCCCAGTCCATACCAGTATACGCGCTCTCTTTCATTTCTGCACCACCACCATCACCTCGCTCAGCGACCATTCTTGGTTGGCTCCCGGCCGTGACCGATGCAGGGACAGAAGATGTCGATGCCGGACTAAACGACTTTGTCGAAAACCGTGCGTGCACGCTTGTCACTATCCACGGCCTTTCCTATCAGACTCTTTAGCTCGGTTCAGACCGCTGTTGCACCAAGCAGTTCAGCAGGCACTGTCCGAAGGTTCCGACGACGTCTGGTCCAACAGCGCCGTCCAGATTCAGCAGGGATGGATGCACATTCACGGTACGCACACGCGGCATGGTGGATGATAATTGCCCCGACACTTCCTCAGATCATCGCAATATCCCTGCTTTGGGCAGAATCGGCGACCCCGATGATATTATTGCCTCGGTGCTCGTCGAAGACGGCAAGGTGCGCTTCTACGTCGCATCGTACGACGCCGACTTATCTTGTATTGCCAGATATTACCTGATACATATCAGGCCATGCCTTCATACCGGTTCTGCACTGCAGATGGACCGACCCAATTGACGGAGGGCCTCGCAAAGAAGCTCAGGAGTGTGCTGGAGGATGTCGCTTCGCGGGAGTTACAATAATGCGAGTTCAACCTTTCATTCAATACGACCCCAGTTGAACCAAACATATTTACTGTCCACATCATGCGTCCGACTCAGATACGTTGTTTTGTCACCTGTTCCTACCTCGAGCCTTAGTGTACGCACTCGCGGGCTTTACGGCTGCACTCTATTGGGTCCTGAATCGAGGTCCACTTGTCAAGTGCACATGGACGCCG
Organism: Tubosaeta aff. heterosetosa; assembly: GCA_038094375.1. Classification (NCBI taxonomy): domain Eukaryota; kingdom Fungi; phylum Basidiomycota; class Agaricomycetes; order Boletales; family Boletaceae; genus Tubosaeta; species Tubosaeta aff. heterosetosa. Next base: position 130,252 of record JBBPUC010000015.1, read on the forward strand.
ACGAGACCACTTTTGAGTTCTGCGCCATTCGCTAAGGCTCAAGCGGAAGTAAAGAACTACTTGTGTGTGTTCCAATTTCGTAGTCTGCGCTTGCTCGACTTAGCAGAAGCAACCCAGGATACCTGAAATTGCCGAATCACACCAGCACCTTAAGATTAGAGAAGAAGTGAAACATAGATTCAAGTATATTGTATGGCAGCGAGCACAACTTGGAGTACTAGTGCACAGCAAGCAATTGACATAATTGCCAGACCAAGTAAAGTAAGTAAGCATCACCAATCCGTGCCTAGCAACAGAAAAACAATGACAAGGAGTGAATACGAGTATCAAGATGAAATGAACGGATGAAGTTTTGAAGAAGAGAAATAATGATAAGAGATTGCAAAAGAGATCAATTTAGTCAAGTCATTGGGCGAGTCGTTAGATGTCATTAGTTCGTAGTGTTTGTAGGTATACGTCGAGGTATTTTGTCTTGATGTACGATCCGCCGAGGTCAAAGATTATCCACGATGATATGAATCACGGGGTGAACGAGGACCAAACAAACCAGGACTTCCGCGATCGGGGACGAGCAGAGTGGGTTCAACGGACGGCGGGGTGGGCTGCAAGTGAGGGTGGGCTGCAAGACAATCAATCACTAGTTATATGAATCCAAAACACAGCCAAACTTACGCTGCCACGTAGCCCACGATTGAATCTGTCTGGGTTCTGGAACTGGCTGGGGAGGCGGCGGCGCATCCTGTCTTTTCCGACTACGACGCATTCCTCGCTGCGGGACTGTACGCCAAGCCGGGCGAGCGATCGGGATATCCTCAGGCGGGGGCGGAACGTCAGGAGGTGGCGGCGGCGGCGGAGGGCCCGGCGTCGCCATTGGCGGTTTCCTGTAGTGTTTTGTGAACTACAGATCAGAGGAACAGAGAAGGACAACGAACCAATCAGGATCAAACTCTCCACCTGGACCATACTTCGACTTCATCATCATAAGGTATCCGAGCTCACTGCAGGGAGAGTAAGTATGAGGGTTTCATACACTGCATGATAACGCACTGTTGAATGTTGCGACGTTCCTCACGCAGCTTGCCGACTTCCCCTAGAAGCATACGGACTTCGGTGGCAAGAGCCTTACTGAACTCGTCCAGGTACTGTAGGCCTACTTAGTTACATCAGAAAGGCAAAATGGGTTGTGCGTACCCCTTGGACGTTGTAAGGGACTTGCTCGTGCGCGGTGGCGCGGACAGCATTGATAGTTTCCTCGTGCTGCCGGCTGTTATCTGCTCTCCAACCTAGAGCCAACAATGAGCATTGAAGTTCATGGAAAATTCGAGCTACTTACTATCGGACAGAGCATTGAGAAGTTCTCTTTGTTCAGCATTCTGGCGCTGTAGTTCTTCCATGACATGCTCGATCCCTGTATTCACCATGTTGAGTCAAGTGGAAATTGAAAGATATCGTTCCTCTTACCAGGTTTGCCTTCGTTTGCTAATCTTTGTTCTTCCTCGCGTTCTCTGGCTGCTGTTTGTTCATCCGCGACTCGCGAAACCATGCTCATCAAATCACGCATTTGCTCGTCACGTTCCTCCTTCCAGCGCCGCTTCTCTGCCCAGTGCTCTTCCATGAGTGCTCTCTTCTCCTCGCAGAGAGCCTGGTTTTGTTGGATCATGTTAGTGATGTCCACCAGTTGGTTGCGTATCGCCTCGTCTCGTTCTGCGGCAGCCATCCGTGCTTCGTTCTGCTCGTTCTCACGTAACTGTCGTTCGCTGTCAAGGTCAGCGCGGGCGCGTGCAAGGTCCTCCTCAAGCGCAGCAATTTTAGCCTGTCGTTCTGCGTCAAGGAGTTGGCGTTCTTCTTCCAGATGAGCGCGCTCCCGTTCGCGTTCCGCGGCCATTGCTTCTCGCTCACGTGCCATCTCCTCTCTTTCCATGCGCACGGTATCCATAATGTCAGAAGCGTGACGAGAGGCTGACTCTTGCGTAGCTGCATGAATCGACTCAATAATCGAAGCTTGGTCCGGATCATGAGGAGGCGGGACAGGGATCGGTGGAACCTGTGGAATACCCGCAATCTTATCTTCCAGCTCATGGAACAGAGTGTCGCCTCGCTGTCTTGTTTCATTGTCTCGACGTTCTTCGCCCTCAAGGAAAATGCGTTCTCTGTCGTCTTCGTTGTCACGGAATTCCTTTTCACGTCTACCCTCGGCTTCTTGCGCATCATGCACAATTTGGGACAGTTCGTGCTCTACGTCGTCTAATCGTTCGTGCCGTTCACGCAAAGCATCCTCAAAGTCCAAGTCGCCCGGCCCAGAAAATAGGGGGGGATGTTCTGGTGCGGGGACGTGATGAATCATTTCGCTGGGTGGTCGCTCGGCATCTTCTTCTGTGATCACCGACGGTGGGGCGGCACCACGTGAAAGCGTACGTTGGGGAGTGCGCCGGTCGTCTCCTATAGCAGATGGGGTAGCGCCACGAGAAGGCATGCGTTCAGGAGTGCGTCGGTCACCTTCCATCACAGAGGCAGGCGGGATAGTGCCACGCGAAGGCGCACGTTCGAGAGGGTGGCGGTCACCTCCAATCGCCGACGCACCCGAGGGATGGCGACGGAGATGTTCTGGTGCATCTTCCATCTGAATAGAAGGCCGGCGACCGTATCCGCGATCGGAGGGGGGACCGTAATGATGATCACGTGGCAGATCAGGCGAGAATGGGCGATCTGAGGAACAAGCTCAATGGAAAAATATGGTAAGAAATCACAGATACTTACAAGCTCGGGGCTCTCCGCCTAATCGGATGATAGTAGGAGGCGCTGGAGAAGGGGGAGGCAGAATAATATGAGGAGGGGGAGGATGTCCAGCCGCGTCCCTTTCTCTGTGCGACGGTGAAGCACGTCGTCGATCACCAGGGTCATGTTCTTCTGCTTCTGGGCGGTCCGAACGACGACTGGGATGGCGCTCGGGAGGTCGTCGATCACCAGCATCATGTTCTTCCTCGGGATGGTCCGAACGGCGACTGGGATGGCGCTCGGGAGGTCGTCGATCACCAGCGTCATGTTCTTCCTCGGGATAGTCCGAACGGCGACTGGGATGGCGCTCAGGAGGTCGTTGGTCACCTGGGTCACGTTCTTCTCCTTCAGGACGGTCCGAACGGCGACTGGGATGGCGCTCGGGAGGTCGTCGATCGCCAGGATCATGCTCTTCCTCGGGATAGTCCGAATGGCGGCTGGGATGGCGTTCGAGAGGCCGTCGATCGCCAGGGTCACGTTCTTCTTCCTCAGGGTACTCTGAACGACGACTAGGGCGGCGTTCGTGTCGGTGTCTGCCAGAATCTTCTGGGGAGCGTCCTTCATCCCTCTCCCCTTCGTCACGATCCCTGTCTCGGGGACGCCGGAGACGTCGACCTTCAGGGCTCTCGTCGTAATCATAAGACCTAGGGCGCCGCCGTCGACCCGGTGAGTAGTCATACCCGCGATATCCACGCTCACTAGGGGGGTAGTAACGTCCTCTGTACCTATCGTCAGGGTAACGGTATCGTCCATAATAATCATCGTCTGGCGAGTAGGACCAAGAACCTCGACGAGAATCTGGATACCTGTGTCGGCGTGGTCGGCGACCCCTAGGAGAAGGCGAACGGGGGACCTCATGAGTAAAGTGTGGTACGGGGACTGCACGAATGCTAGGCGTATGGATAGGGTCATGCGTTGGAGTCGAGGTTGGTATTTGAACTACGGTTGCAGGTATTTGTACCGGAGGACGATCCCCAGCACCTTGAACGACCACGATAGGCTCCCTTGCGCTTAATCTAGAAACTGGTCGAGATGGCGGTACTGCTACAGGTGGCGGGTTGATGACAATAGGTGGTCCCCCTGGTTCCGAGGGGAGAACCGCCACTCCCGGTTGTGGCGTCCCCATTGGTATAGGCATTTGTACGGGCATTCCACCCATCATTGGCGGACTAGTGTGAACGACAAAGGGCTCTTGCTGCATTATGTGTCCTGGGGGAGGAAGTACGCCCTGTGGGCCAATCGGGAGAACAGCGGGTACTCCACCAACAGGAACAGGTATAGCACCCGGACTATGTGGCCGGTATGACTCTTGGGTGGGTGTTGAAGCTCTTGAATCACGCTCGGCAGGTGTCCTTGGAATGTCGAAAGCAGCGGGCCCACGTACTGGGAGCGGTTCACCTGACACATGTGTCGCATCCGACGGTGGCGATGGTATTGCTACCTCATCACCGTCTTCATAGATGTACTCGGCTGGTGGACCTGAAGGTGTATACTCCTCGTATGGCGTTTCTGCTGGACGGACTGGGCCCATGCGGCCGCCGTATCTTGCAGGATCTGGCATATCCCATGTTCGCGGATCCTCAGGGATGACAGGAGCGCGAGCGCGCGGTGACCGTTCCATGTCAGGAATTACAGGAGGTTGGGGAGCAGTTTGCGGAACAAAGCCAGCAGGATAACCAATCGGAACTACGGGAGCCCCCACACCAGGTGGTGGAACGACGAAACCTACACCTGGTACTGCCTGAGGTTGAGGCATGGAAACAGCTGTAAGAGATCGATATCAATGTTAAATTCATGTTAGAATCGAACGTATCGGTGCTAACCTGGTGCTGCACCAAAGCCCATGCGACTCAAATCGTCCCTCAACTGATCAACGCGGGCAGTGACAGCCCGTAACTCGGCTTGTCGGTCCTGCACATCTCTTGCAAGCCAATCGTTAAGACCACCCATATACCTCATCAATTCACGTTGCTGGTCCACCGTCGCGAGTTGGGCCATCCGGTGTTCCTATTTGCTGCCATTATCACCATTCCCTAAAGACGCCGATGAGAGATACTTACGCGCAGAATTGCCATTAAGGTGTCAAACAGGGGTAACTGGACGACAGTCTAAGGACGCGTCAGTAGATATTTTGTGAGCACATTTGACAACACTCACTGGACCTGGTGGCATAGGAACATAACCTGGACCTTGGGCTTCAGCAACTGGTTGTCGAGGTCGGCCATCCACCATACCAGGTGGTGGCACACCCTGGAGAACACAGTATTTCAATCTTCCTCATCCAAACAAATAAAATAACGCACTGGTGTGTACCAGCTGGTAGATCCACGGCCAACGTTTTCTCCCCCCAATTGTGCTGGGGCGCTAGGGGGACGACGTTCGTCAGCATACAAACCCTCAGGTGGCTAAAATCGGTGTCAAAACAAATTACGAGGAGACGATTGCAGAAACAAACCAAAAACATCCCAGGAGGTCGCACTACTGGCGTCCGTTCTGGGATCTCTACCTGACCTGGTGGGGGAACGGGATCACGCAGAACATGCATTGTTCTGGGTGTGCGTGGGGGCTCTGGAGTAGACTCGGGAATCACAGGAGGTTCGTGGGCCACTGGTTCCTCGGTCCTTGGCGGTCTTGGAGCGCGAGGTGTAAGGGGGCGTCTAGGTTGACGTGGTGGATGAAGCGGTGCATGTAACGTCTCTGGAGACCACATTGGCTGTCGGAACGGAGGTGCCGAGTCTCGCCTTAATACTGGGCTCGTACTTCTCGACCTGGACGGCCTCGGAGCGGGTTGATAGACAAATGGAATCAGCTGGGGTGGCGGCCGGATGTCTGAAGGAACTGGTGCAGGGGGTAGGTTCAACAATTCCATCAATTGTTCATCCAAAGAAGGACCAGCTTGGCGAGGGGCAGGCATATGAAGAGGGAGGCGACCTCGTTCCCGTCCTTGAACCATCTCTCTCCATCGAGAAAGTAAGCTATCTGCGTCAGCTTGAGAATCCTCCGACTCTGTGATGACAGAACCCTCCTCCATGCGCCTTCTTTCTCTCTCCCTCTCTTCGGTAATTGAATATTCTGTTACCCTCTCGTCCACTTGCCGATCGCGCTGTGTTCTGTCCTGACGGGTGCTAAGTAACGTCTCGATGAGTGTTTCGATGTGGCGCAACCGATCTACAATTTCCGTGTTATCAGGTGGTGCAGGTCTAGTTTGTCGAAGTTCATCCAACATATGGTTGGTCGAGGTCTGCCCTTCCCAGAGAGCAGTCGTCTGTTCTCGTAGTTGCGTCAGCATATCTCGGATGGTAGTCATCGAAATTTCTTCGGATATTCGTATCGGTCGGGCCGTGACACTAGACTCCGTAGATTCTGTGGACGGTGTAGGGGAAGAGGGGGGAGGAGTGGGGGAAGATGACGACGAAGTGAGAGAAAGCGTGGGCCCAGGAGACGAACCAGAGGACGAGATGATCGAAGGTGTAAGATCAGATGAAGGCGTCGACGGCTCTGAAGGCCAGCCGAGAGACGGTGCAGGCATCACAATTTCTTCATCCGTACCCAAGAGGCTAAAGTCATCCGAATGATGGGAGGACAAAAATGATATTGAAGAACTCATCGAGCTGGGTGACGGAGACCTGGAAGGAGGCGGCGAAACCTCGATTGGAACCAGGGCAAGCCGTTGTAATCGAGGTCCAAGTGGGGCAGACCTGGGCTCAGAGACGACACTCCTGGCGCTCACTGACTGGTCCTTATGGTCGGTGATGGCAACTACGGACTGATCCCTATGGTCGGTAATGGCGCCTACAGACTGGTCTTGGTGGTAAACAGGTGGGGACTCCGGTCGCTCTGCAACGACGACGGTTTCCCTTGCAACTAAGCGAGTGCGCACATAATCCGAGAGATCGTATAGTTCATCGCGAATTATTCGAACATTCTCCGAAATTTCGTGGGTCTCTTGTCCCCTAAAACGGTCAATCTCGTGAATATGCTGGAGAAGCCGGTCAATCTCGTGCGTGATAACCTCGGTATGTTCGACTTGTGTGTGTGCTGATTCCGTCTCTAATGGATGGATCGAAGGCTGATTGGTCTGGGGGGTGCTGATACTGAGGCTAGGGGAAGGAACAGAAGAAGGAACAGAAGTATGGACAGGAGGAGATTCAGGTGGCGCTATCATCAATGGTTCCTACGTGGGATATGAATATTGAATATCTGGGTTTCTAAGAGCACTCACAGAATGCACGGAGCCTATGCTAGGACTTCGAAGACTCGACAATAGGCTAGGTACCGTTGATATTTCAGAAGGGGCCGGGGCATCAGCCAGAGACCTAACATCGAACTCCGCCAGACTGGCGCTTGTCGAAAGGCTAGAAACACTAGACACACTCGATGGAGTCCGAGACAACGACGATGATGCTGACGACGTAAGCGACGGCGTGGGGCCACTTGAAGGTGAGGAAACGGGGCGGGAGACTGTTGCAGGGGGCGGAGGTGGCGATAGAGGCGGTGGCAGAGGCGGCGGCAGAGGCGGCGGCACCGGTGGTAGAAGACGTGCCGAGCCCACGGAGGTAGTGATCGTCTCTGTCACATCCGTCAAGCTTCCGAAACTTGTGAACGGTGAAACACTAGGATGCATAAACGACCTTTCGGAAGGATCGCTCAGCGGTTGGGCCTGTGTGAGAGGCGTCGGTCGTAGATGCGATGAGTCGTATGAAATGTCGGTTTCTGAAGCCCATTGTGACGGATGAATGGAAGGGGAAGGTTCGGCAGTCACCAATGGGGCGGGCGATGCGATACTCTGCTCGCTCACAGGAATATCACTCATAACAAATTCAGAAGACTCGGTGCTGGTTACCGTTGGGATTCGGGATGATTCCTCTTCAGAACTCGACTCAAGGGTCGATGGTAGAGTGATTGAGAGGTCGCTGGTGCTCACTATTGATGGCGGGGGGACAGTCGGTACCTCGTGTTCCGACTCGAGGTCCCGACTGGCAGTCGACATAGTGGGACTGAACTCTGAAGGAGGGAGAGGTATGGACTCGGGTGCGATGTCCGGAAGAATGTCCGACTCCGGGGATTGTAGCGATGGAACTACCGAAGGTGTCTTTGGTGGAGGTGTTGGTGCCCTTTCAACGGGAAGATCAACAGCCAAGGAACGCGGTGTGCTCGCCTCCGAAGGAATTGTCTTGCACAAAGACGCGGTCTCGTAGTGGGTTTCTGACTGCACCGTACGCTCACATTCACAGAGCGCCGCTGTGATAAACTCTGTTTCCGTCTCCGTTTTACACTTTTCGACCGTGTAGAAATCAGTCGAGGCTTCTGTCTTGCATTTTTCTGCAGTCACGTATTCGGATAAAATATCTGAAGCGCAACGATCCACGGTCTGGAACTCGGTGGATGCCTCGGTTTTACATTGTTCGACGGTTGCATAGTCAGTTTCGGAAGGTATTGAAGGCAACGACTTGAACGACGCGGTCGATGGAGAATTGGCGGTTTCGTATCCTTCGCTCCCCGAACCATCCGGGATCTCAAGAGCAGACAATGCGCCAGTAGAAGGAGCGGGTGTGGGTGTTGTAGAGCGGCTTCTTGTCCAAGTACTCAACGTGGAACGACTGTGCGATGCTGTATATCCCGAAGTAACGTTCTCTTTGTCGGATATGTAGCCCCTACTATAGTGCCTTCTCCGGATTCCTGGACTCCTGGACAACGAGGACGGCGACGTTGACGTGTAGCTGCTGTAGCTATATGATCCATCGTGGGAGTCACCTAAATAGGAGTTGGACTCGGTACGCCGGTATGAGAGTGTCGATGGAACGATTTGTGTATTCGAGCCTCCAGACGTGAACTCGAAGGCCGTCTCGTCGGTTACGATGCCGGTTGTAGTCGGGCGCGTATCAGACGACGACGACGAATCTGACATGGTGTAGAACGAACTCATGGTAGTATGAGGCTCACTCGACGTCTTCGAGGCCGCGGAGAAAAAGTTGTCATCCGAAACTTCCGACAGAGGACGGGTTTTGGCTTTTCCAGTGGGGGGTGGAGTAACGCGCACTTCGCTACCAAGTCTAGGACCACTGGACACTGTCACAGGGGATCCATCACCCAAAATCGCGCCACCGACTAGACTGAGACCAAACCCAAGACCAGGTTTCGCGTTTCTCGCACGACTGACTGCAGAGGCAAACTCTTCGTCAAGATCAGTAAGTGAGCTCGTGCGGCGCAAGGAACTGCTTCGGCTAGGTGCGATGACACGCGGGTCACCAGGATAGAGGTATGCTTGATTGGACACGGCGGCATCGTCCGTAGTACGCGTACGGTGCGGGGGGAATGACGGAACACGTGATAGTGAACCAGTGCTTGAGGAATCCGAAAACGTATGTAAATCTGACAAGCTGGGAATTGTGTGCAGGGGTGGGACAAATACGATCGATGCTGAACCGGAACCGGAGCCAGCGCCAGAGACGCTGGAGCTACTCGTCATGGAACGAATTGTTCTGATGGAACCTGTCGGAGAACCGGGGGCCGAACGGCTCGGTAGCGTAACAGTACGATCCAGTGCTTCCCTGGAAGAGATCGTCGAAACAAGGACCTATCGCGGCGAAAACGGACATACCAGATTGCACTAACCCAACGCACTCTCTCCCTCGCGCTTTCTGCAGCTAGGCGTTCAACTCCATCACTATACAGGAGCTGGAAAGGACACAATAACTCCATCAAAGGGGGGCAGTCACCACCAGCGATCTGAGCACGAGCAGCGATGGTACCAACATCC